>CM076584.1:429982914-430024251 GCA_034641835.2 Pinus albicaulis | reverse complement strand
AAACATCAATAAAACACTAAAAACAACGAAGTAAGAAAAATGAATATTTAGGCACATATAGTGCATCACACTTCATCAGTTTATTAGCCCTGGTTGATAATTTATGTTAGCAATTTAGGACACTAAATTGACTAGACACCATGTTGCTCCCCGTTTTCCCAAAAAAAGTCGTTTAGGGCTTCAAAACGGCTCCGGAAGTTCAGGATCTGAAAAACTGCTAAAAATAGTAAGTTGTGCCGAAACTGAAAAAACTGAAAGAGACAATGGTGGGGCCCCAAGTGGAATAGGCAAGTGACCACCAATATCCACCTGGATCATTTATATATAAGTCTTGCAGCACTACCAACCCGCCTTTATACATTAGGGAGATAAGGGAAGACTTCTCCAAATGGATCATGTTGGGTGACCGAGTGGAGCAACATGAGTTGAGCATCAGGCATCATCAACATAATAGACTTATTCCATGTGGAGGAATTCCTGCATTAGCTCCTTCTGACTGGATAGATTGGCAAGAGATTATGAGTTGGAACTCTATCGATTGGGTGATTCCTAGGAGGATACCCTTAGCTAAGGGCATATTGCCACTTGGTCCCTAAGGCACAGGCAATGATGGACGGATGAGATGGTATCATAACCCACAAGTTCCAAGACTTAGGTGGCATTGGGATGCAGGTGAATCTATTGAGGGCATGATTGGCCGAAGTATTGTTTGGGATCCAGGTATAGAAGGATCCTGATGCAGGGCTAACCCTGCTAAACCCACAAACACACCATCTTCCATGCATATAAACCTTCACTCCAGGTTTTTTCCCAAATTATTATAAATCTACAACCTCAACAATCTAGCAATCTGGGCAAGCTTAAACTACACGAAAGCAAATTTCGATCTCATGGTTATTACAAACTAACCCATTTCCTTGCGGAAGCTTATTTCCATCATAATGGTTAAAACCACATGAAAAAAACCCATCTCATATATTCAATTGTTTATTTGATTTTAAAATCAAATTCCCAAAGACTTGAACTAATATGAAATCTGGCTTCATCACAGCACTATCAACCACTTTTAATTTAAATGGGTTCACCATTCACCAATATGTTCTCACCATCTGAATGTCAACAACATATATCTTGTTCAAGACTGTTCAAGACTCAAACTACAGCTCTATGGTTATTCAACGCATTCTTAAACATTCACCAACTGAAAATATAAGCCATCGCATCAACATTAACAGTGCATTAAGCCCAATGCATATCCATTCAATTCAACAAACTTCAATTTCACATACCTTGTAACCTCTGCGCCTTCGACCAAGACTTCATTCCGGAAAATATATGGTACTTCCTCTGCGTTAAGACTTAACCCATTCGATTGGGTTAAACCACTCGCACCGTTTCAAGGTCCGAGCACCCCATCTCTAATTGAAATGACTTTGATATTAAAATCGACTTCAATTTATGCCAATCGAATTCGTCTGGCAATTTCTCTTCTTGCCCAATTCGGGTTTAAATATTCGGTTTAATATCCGGCACACCGCTACGCACATACTCGGTGTTTAGCCAGCCCATGAATCTTACATTGATCCGCTCGAGTTGTTTAGTTATGTTGTGAATTCGAAATCGATTTCACAAAAGAACAATTTGATCTTGATAGACCAAGATTCTGTTTCATCGCTCTAATGCGATTTACCCTCTCCATTACACACTCCAGTGGACTCATAAATCCACTGCATTAAATCAAGTTCTGACGATATTACTGTGTGGTGGTTTTATCCACGAGCGGATCCTTTAAATTCCTTCTTCTCTGCCTTAGCGCAGTTTCTCAAATTCAGTTGTTCTTGATTCAAGCAACAGGAATTCAATGAAGAAATTAATATATTGAAAAGTCGGAGATTTTACCAGCACTTGTGCCCTTCAGAAAACACCAAACTCCATTGATCCTCCATATACCAAGTTAATGTATGATGGCTTTCATTTAAAATTGACATTTATTTTCCTAATCGATACTCTTCAATTTTTTTTTACTTTACATAAATCCA
Organism: Pinus albicaulis; assembly: GCA_034641835.2. Classification (NCBI taxonomy): domain Eukaryota; kingdom Viridiplantae; phylum Streptophyta; class Pinopsida; order Pinales; family Pinaceae; genus Pinus; species Pinus albicaulis. Next base: position 430,022,212 of record CM076584.1, on the reverse strand, counting down.
CATTTATAAAATTCAAGAACTTAACCAGAATTGAACCCAATTAATTCAAACCAAACTCGTACCAATCTCTTAATGCAGAAATCGTTCATCTTGTTAAAGACTAAGACAACAATTGAATTATGGAGTCTCTCTCATAAAAATACACAGTTTATTACTGCATTGGAAGAGAAAGTTCATTAGAAAGCTTCTCTTATAAACCGACAACATACACCAATTCAATCGTGTGAATCCCAATTCATTCATACAACATAAACTCGGGGAAGAAGGCGTAATCTTGAGAAGAATTAAATTGTTTTAATACACACAATACTTACATAACAATCTCCTTCCTTGACCTGATTTCCAAATCATTGGCCCTTTTACAATAGCCCGAAGGCTCCCCAGCAAAAATCCTTGCTTCTACTCTAATCAACTCTCTCTGATTTTTTTAATGCCTTTGAGGCTTGATAACTTATACAATTTAGAATGATCTAATTTAAGTTCAATGCCTTCAACTTTTCAACAAAATCCTAAAATCACTCTTGAATCCCTAAGGATCCTCTTTCACCCATAATTAATATAACTAATTTCTAAATTAATATTTAGAAAAATCTCTCAATCCCTTTACATCCTCAACTGATCAAATCCTCTCATATTCTCAATTATTTACAATATTTAATTAAAAATACATAAAACCCACTCAAATCATTCATAAAAATCTAGCTCCTTTAAAAACTTAAAAATCTCTAAGTTTTAGTAAAATACAAAGTATTTCTCTTTACCTAATGCTCCTGCATCAGACTCCCAAGGTTGAAAATGATCATGATATCCTGATCATGCGTTTTAAGTCTTTGTCCTTGTCTTCCTGGATCCCACACTTTGTTCTGCAAGTCATCATCTGCTATTGCTTGCTGCTTTTCTCCAGGTTTCCATATCTTGTTCTGCATCCTGCCTCCAGCTATGCTTTCATACTCTGCTTTTGTCTTTCCCTTGCTGAAATTCTTCTGCTTTCTTGCTGTTGTCTGCTACCTCTGAGACACCTTCATCATCAGTCTTCTGATGCTTTCAATCTCTATGTCCAGCTTACTGCTGTTGTCCCCAATTTCTGTCAATCCAGCTGTTGTAGCTACTTTTGTTGTGACTGCTGTTATTGCTCTTCTTGCTACCAACATTGATTTTGCTGCTGGCAATGTTGCCTTAGCTTTTACCTTCCCGATTGTTGCTAACATTGGTTTTACTCCTGCAGATGCTACCCCACATGTTGCTGCCTCCCAAACTTCCTGTCCCTCTGCAACATTCTTTGGCTCACCACCTGCAAATTTATCTTCAGAAAATAAATTATCATTTAATTCTCTTCCTGTAGTAACATATCCATTTATCTCTTTTTGTATACTAGTAAGCAAAATCAATTTTAACAAACTAGTATCTGCTCCTTTCTCAACTTCAAGCAAATTTATTCTAGTGTTTGCAAATTCTTCCTCAGGTTCAAATGTCTCCATCAAACATTTCAGCCATTTCTTTTCAAGCATTTCATCAACATGCTGCAAATTAGTTCCAGCATAACCTTCGTCTTCCCCTTTGACAATATTCAGTAATTGTCCATCATCATCTTGATTGATTCTGGCAATGAAATCAAGTTCTTCAACCACTGTAGCCTCATCCTCTATCACTGTAGCAGTTCCAAAATTTTTCCCCACAGTCTTCTCTTGACTATACAGACAAGCCAATTCTTCCTTGTCACCCATGGTAACAAGCCTTTGCTTATGAGACATGAGCATCTCATTTTCTTTCTGCAACAATTTTTCTTCTTCCAAGACAATTCCAAGTGATGGACTGTCTTCTGCATCACCTGTATACACAATCAAATTGTCAGCTTCAAAATCACAAGACCCAATGGTCTCACTTGTTGATTCAGTCACCAAGTTTTCTCTCTGCAGTTCCAAGCCTTCTTCAAGACTCAAAAAATCTTCACTGGCTTTCTCCTCAGCTTTCTCTGGAAACACTTCATTATGTTGTTCTAATTTTTCTTCCAAATCCTTTGTCAGCACATCAGTATGCTGATTTGAATTCATCATGAGACTGTCAGCTAGTCTCTCCTTCTTTCCATCCTCTGCTTCATGACTGTCATTCATGAAAAAATTCTTATCTTGCTTCTTCAGAAAATTATCCTGTGTGTAAGTTCTCTGCCTCTCCAATTCTCTTCTCTGAAGATATAGTTTCCTATACAATTCAAAAATTTCATTAGGAGTAGAACTTGGAAACTTCACACAATTTTCCATACCTTCACCGGCTTTTGACTCATCATCAGATGGTATTCCTTCTTCTGGTTTAATACTCTGATTAGACTTCTTTGTCTTCATTTCCTCCTGAGATCTTGCTATCTCAGCATTGATCTGAATAGACTTCAGATTCAACTCTTCTTGAACAAACTCTAAAGCTTGCTCATCTCCCTGTGCTATACCTGGAAACACACATGACTCATTAGTTTTTAAACCACAAGACTTTTCAGTCTTGACTACTTCCTCAAGCACTTCCCTTTGAACAAATCTGCGTGTGGGATCTTCAAATTCCATCTCTGACTCAAGAACTCTAAGTTCCTCCTTCAATAAGGCAATCTCACTTTGCCTCAACCTCATCTGCAATGGTTGCCAAATCACTCTCTTTCCTTCCAGTGGAAAGATCCATCCTCCACTCTGGTTTTCCTGCTCTTGCAGCCATTCTTGTAGTACCTGCAATTGTACCTTCATTACTGCAATTTCTCTTTCTCTGACTTTATCAGTCATCTTACCTCTGTGGCATTCCTCTGAACCTCTTCTCTGATCCTCCATGATCATCTTCTCTATGATTTTATCACTCACCACGAGTTGCAGTAGCCTCTGCAACAACAAGCTCTCCTGCTGCCTTTTACCTCACCAATCCACTTCACTGGACCCAGTCTTTTGGTAAGTATTGGTTCACTGCCTCTAGAACCTTTTGAGCACTCTCTTCTGCTCTCTCTAGGCTATCTCTTCAACTCACCTTCTCTTCAGAACACTGCAATTGTCCTCCCTATCCAGCCTTTAGCTGAATGTCAGGTTCACTGCCATCATCTTGTCTGCAACCATAAACCTTAATCACAAATTTCAAATCAGAAAATTATCTCACCTTTAACATCCTGCATGATCTTGTCCTCCCTTTATTTTTGCAATCCTGTTCACTGCAATTGTGTACTGCTACATATCAGATTAAAAAATATGATCTTCGTTTCATTCTCTTATCACAAATTCACACTTCAGTTCTCAACAAAATCTTCCTGTACTCATTCAGAGAAAAAAAATAAAATTCTTCAATTTCCCAACAGAGCTATCCTGCTCTGATACCACTTGATGTAGGGATAACCCTTCTAAACCCACAAACACACCATATTCCATGCATATAAACCTTCACTCCAGGTTTTTTCCCAAATTATTATAAATCTACAACCTCAACAATCTAGCAATCTGGGCAAGCTTAAACTACATAGAAGAAAATTTCGATCTCATGATTATTACAAACCAACCCATTTCCTTGCGGAAGCTTATTTCCATCATAATGGTTAAAACCACATGAACAAAACCCATCTCATATATTCGAATGTTTATTTGATTTTAAAATCAAATTCCCAAAGACTTGAACTAATATGAAATCTGGCTTCATCACAACACTATCAACCACTTTTAATTTAAATGGGTTCACCATTCACCAATATGTTCTCACCATCTGAATGTCAACAACATATATCTTGTTCAAGACTGTTCAAGACTCAAACTACAGCTCTATGGTTATTCAACGCATTCTTAAACATTCACCAACTGAAAATATAAGCCATCGCATCAACATTAACAGTGCATTAAGCCCAATGCATATCCATTCAATTCAACAAACTTCAATTTCACATACCTTGTAACCTCTGCGCCTTCGACCAAGACTTCATTCCGGAAAATATATGGTACTTCCTCTGCGTTAAGACTTAACCCATTCGATTGGGTTAAACCACTCGCACCGTTTCAAGGTCCGAGCACCCCATCTCTAATTGAAATGACTTTGATATTAAAATCGACTTCAATTTATGCCAATCGAATTCGTCTGGCAATTTCTACTGTGCAATTCAGGTTTAAATATTTAGTTTAATATCCAGCGCCATAACTCTGCATACTCAGTGTTTAATAAACCCACGAGTCTTACATTGATCCACTCGAGTTGCTGGTTATGTTGTGAATTCAAAATCGATTTCACAAAGGAACAAATTTGATCTTGATAGACCAAGATTCTGTTTCATCGCTCTAATGCGATTCACCCTCTCCATTACACACTCCAGTGGACTCATAACTCCACTGCGTTAGATCAAGTTCTGATGGCATTACTGTGTGGTGGTGTTATCCACGAGCGGATCCTTTCAATTCCGTCTTCTCTGCCTTAGCACAATTTCTCGAATTCACTTGTTCTTGATTCAAGCAACAGGAACTCAATGAAGAAATTAATATATTAAAAAATCAGAGATTTTACCAGCACTTGTGCCCTTCACAAAATGCCAAACTCCATTGATTCTCCATATACTAGTTTAAAATACATTTAATATTCAATGGTCAACAATTCCTGTATGATGGCTTTCATTTAAAATTGATATCGATTTTCCTAATCGATACTCTTCAATTTTTTACTTTACATAAATCCACATTTATACCAAATGAATGCTGAAAAGATTCAAATTTTCCCACACAGAGGTCTATAACTCAATCCCTTAATGAAATGATATAAAATTCAGGAACTTAACCAGAATCGAACCCAATTAATTCAAACCAAACTCATACCAATCTCTTAATACATAATTGTTCGTCTTGTCCAAGACTGAAAACGCAATTGAATTATGGAGTCTCTCATAAAATACACAACAATTTATTACTTGCATTGGAAGAGCGTTCAATATGTTACTTCTCTTATAAACCAACAACATACACCAATTCAATCGATATTGAATCCCAATTCATTCATACAACATAAACTCAGGAAGAAGGCGTAATCTTCAGAAAATTAAATTCTGTTTTAATACACACAATACTTACATAACAATCTCCTTCCTTGACCTGATTTCCAAATCATTGGCCCTTTTACAATAGCCCGAAGGCTCCCCAGCAAAAATCCTTGCTTCTACTCTAATCAACTCTCACTGATTTTTTTAATGCCTTTGAGGCTTGATAATTTATACAATTTAGAATGATCTAATTTAAGTTCAATCCCTTCAACTTTTCAACAAAATCCTAAAATCACTCTTGAATCCCTAAGGATCATCTTTCACCCATAATTAATGAAACTAATTTCTAAATTAATATTTAGAAAAATCTCTCAATCCCTTTACATCCTCAACTGATCAAATTCTCTCATATTCTCAATTATTTACAATATTTAATTAAAAATACATAAAACCCACTCAAATCATTCATAAAAATCTAGCTCCTCTAAAAACTTAAAAACCTCTAAGTTTTAATAAAATACAAAGTATTTCTCTTTGCCTAATGCTCCTGCATCAGATCCATTCAGAATCATTTAGCATGGAGGCATGGAATAACACATTGGTTTGTATGGGATCCAGGTATCAATATACATATGCTTTGGTTATGTATAGAAATGGATTTCTTGAGGACAAGAAATATTTTTGCGAGAGGATTTGTAATATTCCCTTTTATGGATGGGGTCAAAATGGACAGAATCTACCCATGGTATTTACCATGGTATTTTCCCATGGGATATTCCCATAGTATTTCCCTTCATTTTCCGAGGGGAAATAATAATATAAGGTTTTAGAGAGTCCCTTAATCCTATTAAAGGGTATAAGATCGTAACATTTTTATCATTCTGAGTTTGTCTATCTTATTGTGTGTTTCTTGAGAATTTGGCACGGTCAGTTCTAGTCTGATCCTAGGACGAAAACCCCACGGTGAAATTGTGTGGTGGATCCATTCATGATTCACAAGTGGGATTCAGTGTCTTAGATTAGTCATTGTTGAGCAGTCGTACAGGCTAGTGGTAAGGGCTTCAATGTGCCTTGTATGATCATGTCTCCTGTTTTCAATTATTAATATAAATAAGAGGTTGCATATTCAAATCCCTTTTGGTGCCTGTTATTTTTTATTGCAAGAATTTTAATTAGAACACTCAAGTGTGCCATATCTATTAAAATTTGGAAGGTTTGGTATCTTACAACTATATTAGTTGATGTAGTGGTGGATGGATATTTGGAATTCAATATGCTCTGTGTGCATGATTATGTCTATGCTATGAATGTTGTGGTCTACATGCTCTTTAAAATGACATATTTTCCTTACAAAGGAAGTATTTTCACTATTGATCAACCTGCATCCAATAATCACCATCTTAATTCAACTTTAGCTCATACTACCCCTTGGTGTGTTCATAGTGTTTGAGTAGACTCTACCCTGTCCCATGTGAATTATGTGGCATCGTATCCTCAATGTTTAATTTATTCTTAGAGGGGTCCTTTAAAATCATGTTTTCCTTCTTGGGATTTTGTCCCAATAATTAATAAATTGATATTTGGCAATGGGGGCTTGGGATCCTTTGCTTCCTTCTGATGATCCTTCAATTTTTCGTGATTTCTTGGATGTTGAATTTCCTTCACATGAGGATTTCCTTGAATCCATGACTATGGTTAATAAACCATGGGAATATACACATCGTATATCATCTTTTCTTCTAGAACTAGATACTATGGTTGTTAGCTACTAAAGAAGTCCTTAGCTTGAGCCTTGTAAGTGGATTCATCTAATTAACTACAATGCATAGGTCGCAAGGCTACATAGTTTCGTGCACCTTAATGTATAGATAAGGTTTGTTTTTTTCAAGTTATGTATTCTATAAAACAAGATTTTATCAGAGGTTTTAATCTTTGGATGTATTAACTTCTAGATTAGTGTCGCTAATTATGTCTACATAACTTTGAAGACTTGTTTTTTGGGTTTTTTCCAAGTTGATATGCTTTGATGGGTACTGGATCCTGAAACTGGCATATAGGTTAGTTTTACCACCTTGCATTTTGCATTATCAATTTATTTATTCCATTTTTACATTAGGATACACCCCATCAAATTTTTATGCAAAAAATTCTTGTTGTTCAAAAGTGTCATAATTTTCACGATAGAGCCTATGTTATCATGGGTGCTCTAGATAGTACCTCGTTGTAACTTGGCATCCATGCTAAAAAATTTTGCATAGGCTCGAGAGTCCTCTTTAGTCCTGCCACGAATCTTTTGAAGCCGCATACTTCTTAACTTTCATTTTGACTTATATCTAAGAGGCTCCCAAATGTTAAGTTGTATTACTTCATTACATATAATCAATTTCGCTTTTGAGCTTAGTGTCGAATCTAACTTTATCTCTTATAAGTCTATTGTTTATGCATTCTCTTTAGTAAAAAAAATTGCAATTATTTCTTTTGTGACTTGACACCTTTATCCCTATATTGAACTTTCCTTGAGTGTCCATATCCTACATGCTTCCACTGCATTGAGTTGAGGAATTTCCCAAGAATTGTAGCTAGTTTTCTTGTACATGACACCCATTCCCTCCATTATATCAAAAGAATTATTTTATTCTTTTTCAAGAATTTTATAATATGAAAAAGACAAAAAATATATATATTAAAAAATAGGGGATATGAAAAGAGTTTCTTTGAAAATGTGTTGCAGCAGTATCAATTGTGTTTCCCTTGAACAAAGCATCAAGTTATGAGTCTTATTCTCATATGATAGGTTTTTAACATGGCCTTAAGAAACTTATTTTTTTTTTGAGCTTTTACTCCTCTAATTGGTTACTTTTCCAACCATATGGAGAGTTTATTGATGCTTCTTATATCACAAACTTACATCATTGTTAATTCTTGAGTCTTTCTTTCCCAAGTCACAGAAACGTTGCATGCTTATGCTCATTGGAAGTTAGGTATGTGTCAGTCATTCTATGATATCTCTTGCCTCATTATGTCAAGCATTCTTCGCTATCAAGTCACTTTCAATATCAACAAGTAACTTAGTCATATACTTGTTTTAACTATATATAAGGTCACTATGGACTTCATGTTAATGGTTCTGCTCTTATCAACTCCAAAAAAATTCTCTAAGAGTAGACCTAGAGTAGCACCTCGGCCCTATTTACATTATTGGTAGGTGGCCTTATTCCTATAATCAAATTTCATCATTTGTAATTAACTAGGTGGTTTCCATTTTGTTCGACATCATATTCCATTATCACATTGGGATTTGTGAAGTACCTTGGGTTCCATTTTCCTCATTGGTGGAATTCATTTCCTCTGTCAGTGACTTTCATTATCGATTTTTTATTTAGAGGGTATCTTCCATGTGCTATTTCAACTAGTAAATGCAAAAAATGTAACTATTGGTGGTTCATTCAATATTTTGTGTTCCATTCCTTCCAAATCATTGGAATTTTGGCTTTGGTTGATGGGAGATGCATCAATTCCCTCCTTTGATGTGATATTTTCCCATTGAATCCAAATAATTTGCTTTGGGAATAAGGTCTAGATTCATATTTTAGTACCTTAGGTTTTAAAGTCATTGGTGCCATATTTCTTCACTATTAACATTGAAAATACATAAATGTCCCCTGATTGATATATTTTTTTTCAAGTGTTTGACTTCAACACATTTATTCACACATATTAGAATGTACTAGGTACCTTGATAGCCATTATCATTGTTGGTGGGTGATCTCGCATGTGTTAACAATATACATCAATGACCCATAATCAAACAATTCCATGTTTGACTTCAACTTGTTTATTCACATGGTGTAGTTTTGTACCATCAGCAGTCAGTTTTGAAGACCTTGAGTTGTGTCAACATTATTGTTCACTTGTCAGCCTTTGTATCTTTTGTTAGTGACCTCCATCTTAATATTTTTCTCTTAGTTGAATATCATATTATATGTTTACACCCAAGTTTTGGAAAATACCACTCCTTCCTACATGACTTTGGTACAACACAGGGGGATTAGTTGTTCACTTCATTTTCTCCAGATATCCTTCGACATTATATACTAAGTCATATCTCCACTATGTATTGTTCGTACATATGATCTATTTGACATGGATCCAATGTATATTCCTTTGTGGCCATCATTGCCACTTCATATTTATGTACATGTTCATGGATCTACAATGTACTTGATTTGGTGATCGTGCATTTTTCTTCTTCATGTGCATACTCTAGTTTTATGTACAATGCATTGCTAATAAATATCTCTTGAATTTCCTTTTAAGTTTCTGTTATATAAGTGTAATTGTTTCATTGCCTATATATAACAATAGCTTCCTTTGAGTAGAATTAGTATTTTCTATTAAAAACAATTCTGAGTATTAATTTTTGGGTAATGATTGTATGGTCAACAAATTATTGTTGCAATCAACCATTAATTGTTGAATAAGAGATACTACAAACTATTTTTCCACCCATTGAGACCTAAATGAATTCTTGAAAAGCTAGCTAAAATATATTCAATTTTATTTATTTCATTTGCTTTGATTTAGAAGTAGTTTTCCATTCAATGCAAGAGTAATTAGAATTCTTTTTCAATCATTAATCTCCATAAGTGAAGAGACTATCATTGCATGATACATTTGATGTGTGATATCCCACAACCAAAATTTTGACCTATGGAATATATGGAAGCCTAGGATGGAAAATATTATTTCCATTTTGTCTTGAAATTTACATTGATAGCTTAGAACCTTGTTTTTCTTTGACATAGTTCAAGTAGAATTTGTCTTGATATCAAGAATTTGTATTATTTCCATTTCAATGACATAATGTATTTATACCTTCTTTAATAATAGATACTAAGTTTGAATTTCATTATTAGTCAAAAACTTGAATTCTATTCTTAGATGTTAAACTTGAGTTTTATTTTTATATGCAAAGCTTCAATTTCATTCATAAGCTCGAATTCCATTCTTAGCTAAAGTTTGAACTTTATTTTCATTCAAATTTTGATGAGTTACTTAACTAAAATTTAGATTTATTTATTTATTTTAGATTGAATTTCATTCTTTAGCCTTCAACTAACATTATTCATTAGTCTCATAGCTCATTTGACATTTGATAAGAAATTCATTCTTAGTTAAACTTAATATTCATTAGAGACATGCCATATTACAAAACTAAGTTAATTCTTTCACATATAGTGAGTGTGCTTCATTAGTTTACAAACCTCACATTGATACGATAAATGTATTAATTTATGCGAGTAAATTAAAACTTATAAATAAAGTAAAACGATAATTTCATTTACACAATTTCTTGTAAGAAGTTGTGGCCTTATATGGAACTTTTATCCCAAATCATCGAACGGGAACGATAAAAAAATATTAGTTTAGTTGCATTTTCATTTGATAAGGTTTCATCTCTAGAATTTTAGCCCAACATATCCTAACTATTTTTCATGTTAGGTTAGTCTTAAAAAAAGAAGATCTACCACCCTATAGTGGTTCTATTATTCCCACCTAAGTGCTAAAGTGTTGAGTAGCCAACCTATGAATGTTTTAACTCATGTTAGCTCATGGTGTGAGAAGAAAATGACTCTAATGATACCATATTACCAAAAAGGAAATAATAATGGATCCTAACACCTTGATTACATTGAACCCAACCCCCGATAATATATCTTTATCTACATTGGATTTTGCTTTGTATCTTCATCATAGTATAAAAATCGGGGAGAAAAAAGGGTAGGGGGATTCTTCCCTTTTGAATTCATTGAAATATGTATCCAATAAAAATTTGTCTCCTAGATAACTTCTAAGATCAACAAATAATAATATGAAATACCTAGGGTTTGTATAGGTGGAAAGGAATTGGGGAAGTAATTTGTAAATATAGATTAAAAAAGGAAGAAAGGGAGATTACTTTTAGGGAAACAACAAACTATTAAAGGGGGGCTTTCAACAAGGATGACATAAGGAAAGGATAAAAATTCTTAGTGGTGGCGGGGTCCTCCTCTAAAAGAATTCCTTGGAAATTTTAGTAAAATTACATAATATAGCCATTTAGTTGATCCAAGAGATAGTGGCCAAGGAGAAACAATAAAAAGAAATTTAGTTGGTTTCATGAAAGTTGAAAATTTTAGCTTTAGAAGCAATATTTGGTGGATATGAAGGAGTTATCACTAAGTTAAAAAAAAAAATTGTGGCTGCTAAATTATTTTCTTATTATTGCACAAATATATACTAAATTACATTCACTATAGACATGGAAAACCTATTCTTTGATTAATATGTATGTTCCATATAATGAAGAAAAAGAGTTTTTTTATTCAAAATGGATTTGAACCAAGACAATGGTTGTAATAATTGGTACTAAATATAAGTTGGAAACTAATGAATATTACATGAGACATAAAGAACAGTTAAATACAAAGTTAAATAAGACAAATGAGAAGAAAAATAAAGAATTAAATGAAAATAGAAAATGAAAATGGGAGAGAAAATATCGATGAATAAGAAATGATATGTTAAGCCTATTGGCCTTCCCATTACCCTAGTTCTTGCTATTTATTATTGTAATTTTACTCTCCTAAGTACTTTTTTTTATTACTAGCCAAAGTGGCGAGGATGTGTAGAGAACTGGGAGTTTCATTGTACGTGGATAATTTCGAAATAGGACTAAAAACCATTCAAACGTTTGCTTTCTAAATTTTGTTTCCAAGTAAAATATTATGTTAATTATGGTTATCTTTTTATCATTTATCATTGTGTGATGGAATTTCATTTCCAGTTGCATTCCATGGATATTTATGGTAAAATATGTGTGAGTTATGGGAAACAACGTTCTTAATGTTCTGCTAAGGTTCTTAATAATATGAGAATACATTCCCAATTATAGTATAGTTTTGTTAAGTTAACTCAAAATTTCAAAATTTCATTCTCCATTTGCAATTTGTGAAATCCAAAAAGTTAGAGAATCTAGACCATCCATCCAATTGAATGTACCAATGGAAACAATGATATATTTGTTGCATCTATCTAGCCATATTCTTATTTGTATTCCTTGCATTCCGCAAATAATCCATTTCGACGTCGTTGGCATCTAATACATACCTCCATTTCGACGTCGTTGGCATCTAATACATACCTCCATTTATGAATGAATTGAGATTGTATGCCTATCTTGCTAGTCATACACACCATTCAAGAAATACGATCATCTATTTTGGTTGTACATAGGTTGAGTGTTGAGGTTATTTAGTTATTCAAAATAAACCTTAATTACTCCCTTATAGTAAAATAATTGGGCATTTAGTGCTTGATCAATTCTTTCTCTAATCGTTTGAGTTATCCAAAAATTCATTACAAGATGTCTTGTATCAAAATGTTTGCATAGCAATGTTGGATTTAATTATCATAAAGGAAGCATTTAAATGTAATGGAGCATGATATGGTATTCTTGTATCAAAATGTTTGCATAGCAATGTTGGATTTAATTATCATCAAGGAAGCATTTAAAGGTAATGGAGCATGATATGGTACTTATTGTTAGATTGAGAACAATGGAAATTAATGCATTTTCTCTTGATATATATATATATATTTTTTAATACTCAAGGATAACTAAGTACCATAATGCTAGTCTAAATTGGAATAGAGTCATATGTGCATCCATGTCGAGGTCAATACATCTTAGTTTGGGTGGTTTAACTAAACAAAAAGAAATGATTCCATTTCCACTAACTCATTGCGATATTGGTCATTGCATTTTATCTTCATCCATGTCATTACAGTCACTAGAAATAATACATACATATAGAGACAAGAATTTCATATACTAAAGCTTGATTTGAAGCCTAATTACATATATCTAGTAATTGCTTCCAAAGGACAATGGATATAATTTCATTTATTATCCAAATATTTCATATCAAGCTAGTGACCTTGTTCGTTCTTTGTGGAAGAAAGTCTAGATATTGTGCATTGTTATATTAACACAATATAGGTTTATCTATTGCTATCAATAAAGGTAGAATCAATTGAACTCATTGATGGTTATTATTGGCCTATAGTGCCAAAGCACTGACCAAGCCTTGAACCCAAGCTTGAGCATAGGCTTCATGCCCATACAATGATCAAATAAGCATAGTCTCGACCATCATCATATTGATAGATTCAATTCAATTGGATATCAACGTGTAAAGGAGTTGCACCAAAAATAGAGCTCTAAGTGACAAAGTATCAATATAATCTTTCCTTTTATTGGCCCAATTATTGTGTTATTGTATGGTTTATATGTGTAGGTTACACTAGACAATTTGATATACCTCTAATCCTAAGGCATAGTTTCACTCATAACTAAGTTGAAAACAAAGACCTTGTATCCATTTCAAAGAACAAAAAATTATCCATTAGTTAGAGATATAGTGATCAAAAGTTAAATCTTTGAAGTATCCACATTGCTGAATGGAGTGAGTTATAATTCCCTTGATTATGAATCGTTTTTGGGATGATTTTTTTAATTATGGATTTTTAAGGATTAAAAATGTTATCGTTGGGGGGTACATATCACGAAAGTAAGATGTAGGGTGAATCAACTAGAATGGACTACATCTAGTAGGCTATTTTTCATAAAATAGAAGAATTAATTCTTTAACAGGTGCTAACTATTAAGATGGTGCCAAGATGGAGTAACTTTAGGGTGGGAAAATAAATCGTATACAAAATACTTGATAGGTTCTTAGTTTCATGATTATAAATGAAGATGATTGATTCACATAGGATAAGGTCATGGTAAGGCACTAGAGCATGATATCATCATTTAACTATTATTATACTTTAAATTGATTCAAGCTACAATTCAAGTATGACAAATGTCTTTGGTCCCAAATGTCTTTGGTCCATTTAAGTTCTATCATTTTTGGCTCACTAAAGATGATTTTTCAAGATGGTCAAGTAGGAATGCAAACACTACAACTAAAAACCAAGGCTCTACAATGTGTTAACTTCTATAAAATATAACGATCAAAACTACTAAAGTTCTATGGAATCTCAAATTGCTCCTATTTTTGCTCAAAATTTTGCAAGTGTATTTTTAGAATAAGAGAATGAAAGACATAAAGAGTTGGAAGGGAACAAAATGTAAATGCTAGATTGGTCCAAATCCAGGATCAAAAGTTATAAGGATTCATGAAATAGTAGACCAAGGAGTTTCACATTTTAGAAAATTATATCAAGAACTCATTAGATAGATAATAAATCTTGTATTTTTATCCTCATAGCCAAAGAAGAATTAAAATTGTGGTATGATATTTTCAAATGGATGAAATTCTTGGTCCAAATGGTTGGATAATGGAATTTTTTGTTATCTTTTATGACTACTTAGAATATGGATTACTTAAGGACCTTTATAAGTCAAGAACACATTATTGAGAACCCTAAAATCTACCTCCATTACATTAATTCCAAAAAATGTGTTCTTACACCTTTAGAGGATTTTGTACCTATTTCTTTCTATAACTCAATCTATAAGATCATTTCGTGAAGGATTATGACAATGTTCTTAGAATCAATTATCATAATAAATTTTCTTTTCTCACCGAGTGTAATATCCATTATGTTAAAGGGGTAGCCTACAAAGGTTCTCATATTATCAAATTCAACTAACTTCCAACAAATCTAATCAAGATGGATTTGTCAAAATTTTATGATAAAGTTTGTAGTATATTAGGCCAATACTAATCCATGTAGGGATAAGTCTACCTATGGTAAATTGGATAGCATGATTCCATTATTTAGTTTTATTTTAGTACTAATTAATTGGTTTATAGTAATATTTTCCAAGATAGCAAGAGGGCTTGTGCAAGACTAACTTTCCCAATTTATCCCTTATTATTTATAATAGTTGTTGAGGGTCTCAATAGGGTTGTGATTTCTCTCCAAAGAAATGGTTCAATGAAAGGCGCCAAGTTGGGTAGCACCATATCCTTTACACATTTTCTATTTGTGGATGATGTCCCATTGTTTGAGAATGGGACTATATGATAGGATGGAAATTATAAAGAGATTGTAGAGTTATATTGTAAGGATACAAGTATGTAAATTAACTCTCATAAGTCAAATATCTTATAATTGCATTCCATAGGGACAAGCAAGGGGGATCATTATGATCCAGGTGTATATTGGTGGCCACTCGCCTGTTCCACCTAGACCTCCAGTTGGTTTCATCAGTTTCCTTCTTTATAGCACCATTTACTATTTTTAGCATATTTTCGAGTCCTAGACTTATGAAGCAGATTTGACCCCTAAACAACATTTTTTTGAGGTTCACAGCAGACCCATAGCCATAAGAGGGGCCTGCGGAAAATCTTGTAGTAATCAGAGAGATATTTCCAACAAGGTATTGTATGTGCAAAACAAAGATAATATGACCAAGTTAATACCTTGGGAATTTGGTTGCCCAACTAACCCTGGCAGGGCCCACAAACTCTTGGCATTCCATCTCCTTGGGTTAGGATATTGGTTGTTTAGGGTTTTCCCTTGTTGTTCAATAGTAAAAAGGCCCTTGAGCCTCATTGTAACACAATTCAGAGGCATGGAGTCCCCACATCTCTTCGCATAGATAAGCCACCATTGCCTGAGCTAGTTTATTTCCATTCTGTCTATAAGCATATTTCAGTTCTTTGACATTGATGAAATGAAGTGCTATTTGTGAAAATTCCAAGTATGGAATCGTACTAGAACCAACTGAAATTACTTAACCTAATTGTTATTAAACAGACAAGTTATTTACAGTATTCTACTGAAAATACTGAAGCAAATTACTACTGCAACCTTCACTTAATTGAAATATGTCAAAACAAGAAACTGAGCAATAAAGAAAAAAATCACACATGACACCGTTGTTTTTGAACAAAAGTCCCCAGAAAAACCTAATGTGGGAAAACCTATGAAACATATCTTAAAGTTTTTATTATTAAGCAACAGTTATTTTTTAATACAATCTCTGGTTGCATTTTTGGCAATCCAGTACAAAGAATATCACTCGGTAGAAGAAATTAGTGATATTAACTCACTCTACACAGCAAGTCCCAGCTGATATGGTAGCTGAAACAACGTCTTCCTGAAACCTTCCGTGTTTCCTCTGCGCAATAGTTATGTGGCCTTGCGTGGGGACTCTCGGAGACTGTGTAACATCTTTTGCTGGATCAATCTACTCTTAGGAGCCTCAATTCTATCCCTCCTAGCTCAGAAGCTCAATCTCCCAATAAAATATCAAACTTCTGCTTGGAAACATTGTGTTGCCTTTGCATGTGGCCTTCATGGCCCTCCGTCACCCTCT
Source organism: Pinus albicaulis (assembly GCA_034641835.2). Taxonomy (NCBI): domain Eukaryota; kingdom Viridiplantae; phylum Streptophyta; class Pinopsida; order Pinales; family Pinaceae; genus Pinus; species Pinus albicaulis. The sequence continues at coordinate 430,005,866 of CM076584.1, read as the reverse complement.
CTAGGCACTGCGCTGCCTCCTCTAGGTATCTCTCTACCTCTCTGTTGAGTATTCTTGGCTTTGGAGAAGACCCTCCAACCAAAAATTGTCTTTGCCCCTCTCCGCGTGAGAATATCTCAATCAAAATTTTCCTCTGAGCACTTCTCACTTTAGAAAATTCGATCTCTTGATCTCTTGGTGTGTTTCCAAATGGACCTCAAGCCTTCCTTAAATAATCTTCTCGTTGACATTCAATGGCCCATATTAGAAGCTAATCAATGGATAAGATCATTTTGAATTGACCCTTGTATTCTTCTAGAAGTTACACCTACATTTTAGATTAATACCCATTAATTATTTTAATTTCCTAAGTTTATAATTAGGGTCTCATTAAAAATAATTAATTTACTAAATAAAACTGTCTCCAGGTGGAGTTTCCCCAAATGATTTATGGGTTATCTGTAATACGCGTCTAAATCTCTCCACAAAATTTGATACTGAGAGCACATCTGGTGCTACCCCAAATCAACACTCCATCTTAACGAGGAATTTACTCTAACAATATACCTTGCTACATACTGCTCTAACTCTGAAGCATCTCCCTCTACGTTGTTGATGTATTACTTGTTGTCCACCAACTACTATGTTGCTTTATCTATACTATTGTTGACCCTGCTATGATCAACACTACATCTGTATTGCAACTCCCTCTCAAATGTTGCATCTATGTTGTTGTTAGCACTGCCACTACTAACTCTGCACTGCAACTCAGTTGTTGAGAGAAGCAACTGAAAAACATCGAAAATATGAACAATTGTTCAGTATGGATACATCCCAATGTTGAAAATCTGACTGCTGCTAGTTCCACGTTGTCCCTCTGAAGCTACTGCGTTGCTGCTACTACTGCATTGTGCCTCGCCGCACTGTTGCAACTATGCATTGCACTTGCTCAAAATTAATGCTCTAGCTACTGCATCTATCCCCTCAACACTCCTTTGCATCAATTGAAACTCCTCCAACCTACTACTACTGATCTTGGGCTCCCCTAGCAAGGTCATGATCCAAGAGGTGGACTCCTCAAGGATCCTGCCCAACTGAATTTCTTGTGAACTTACAGTTCAATGTCACCCCATCTCCCTCTTGGAGATGCGTGGGAAGTCATGGCATACTCATCTTCTTCGATATTTATGGACGCAACCTTCGGATCATGCTTCTCCTCCTTGTCTGTTTTCTTCAAAGGACACTATGTTACGTAGTGACTGAGTTCACCATGCTTGAAGCATTTAATCTTCGAGATGTCCTTCTTCCGTCTCTGATGCTCTTGTTGTTCCTTAGATTCCATGGTTGCACTCTCCTCCTCTTCCTTTGTCTTCGACCCACTGTCATTGCTGCCATCAAGTTTACACTTGACTAGGTCCCTCCTTAACTCTTCTTGTTGAAGAGCAGCCCACATCTCCTCCCAACTCAGAAGTATTTCTATGCCCATAATACTATGGAAAAAGACATTCCATTCCTCTGAGACTGCGTTGAGGGCCAACCTTACCATCGTGGTAGACTGAGGTGTGGACCCCACGGCTGCTAGTTAATCATGAGTTTCCTGAAGTCTTGAGAGAAAAAAATCTATATGCTCCCCTTTCTGTATCTGTGTCTGCCAAAGTTTCTCCTCTAAGTACATATTTCGCTGCTCAGAAGATCCTTCATATTGTGATGCTAAGGCTTCCCACATCTGCCTAGCTATGTCCTTGTTGGCTATGTGGGACATTATGTGCTCCTTAACTCCATCTAGGAGCAGTCTCTTAACTTTCACCATATCAACCTTGTACTTATTCAACGGATTTGGATCTACAGGCATAACTATCGTACTCTCCACGAAAATCTTGATATCGTATTCATCTAAAAGGCATGAAATTCACGCCTTCGAAATTACATAGTTGAAGGCTCCCTCCAACCGATTCTGATCTCGTTGCCCATGAGCTACCATTTCTGCCATCTAAAAAATATCAAATTTTCTCCTTCTCTTTCTCCTCTACGCAGCGCCGAACTGGCTTATGCACTCCTTTTTGGAGATGGTAGATCTGCCACCCAGATTTTCTACTCAAGTATCGAAAAATATAATTACCCAGGTAGGAATTCCCTAAGGAAGACGATTTCCTCACTGTGTTTGTTTTCTTCATTCTGACATATTTCTGCCTAGAAAAAAATCTACCTATAGAAAATTGTGTCCCACCAGTGCTAACACTGAGGCTCTGTGTCGCTCCCTCTGCTACGAAAAAATTTCGATCTGGTAGCCCTTCCTCTCTACCGACTCACTCAGAGAGAGACTTTCCTTGAAAATTCAGCCCTCCTGGCCCAGACTGTGCAATCCCTCTAGGAATTCAAATTGCTGCCTCTTATAGCTATTCAACCTCCTACCCAGCATTGGCTTTGGTCTTCTTGTTTCACCTGCAATGCTCTGATACCATGTCAAAATTCCAAGTCTAGAATCCTATTGCAACCAAGTGAAATTACTTCACCTACTTGTTATTAAACGGACAATTTATTTATAGTGTTCTACTGAAAATACTGCAGAAAATTACTACTGCAGCCTTCACTTAATTAAAATATGCCAAAACAAGAAAATGAGCAATAAAGAAAAAAATCACGCAAGACACCGTTGTCTTTGGACAAAATTCCTCAGAAAAATCCAATGTGGGAAAATCAATGCAACAAATCTGAGGATTTTTATTATTAAGCAGCAATTATTTCTAAATACAAAATATGGATTCCTTTCTGGCAATCCAATTGTTGTGGCTCATTTGCAATATCTTTTATATCCTTTATCTTAATTTTCAAAAATTCAAAAAAAATAGAAAACTACCAAAAAATATGTTAAAGTATTAGAGTTTCATATACTTTATCATAAAAATATATCTGCTCATTATAGTAAAGTTTAAAGTTTAAATACTTTTAAGTCTTTATGGAAGTAGATCCCAATTCAAAGATTAAATATCAAGCATTTTATGGAGCGGGATTTGATGATTTATCGAACGGTGAGTAAAAGTTTCAACCCGCGGGCGCTTTCAGAGCGGGGGTTAACATGGAGGGTGCCTCCACTGTTGACCCTATTGACCACAGGGGTAATCCATATGAACATACGAGATTCACTGTAGGGGCATAATCCAAATGAGTTCTCCATACCTCGAGGCCTCCCGCAGTGACGTATGTTGCCAAGTTGGTGATAGTTGTATTCCACGTCAGAATTTCTTAACGATCTTTTGGCGCATCTTATCAACATTTAATTTCAAAGCCCGCGCCACCTATTTAAGGAGGATTCTCATTCTTTCTGAAGTTATTATTGATTATTTGGTGTTTGAAGTTTATCTGTGCTGCATCTTTTTCATTTTTCTATTACCCTGTCAATTATTAGTCACTCTGTCAATTGTCTGCTATCCTAAAGTTGAATTATGGCTAAACACTCATCCTTGTCAGGTTCTTCCAGTCACATCCCTCTCATGGACACCGAGAGGGATATATAGGACACAGATTGTTCCCTTGACCACCTTTATTTTTATCAGCAAGTCCTCCTAAATGATAAGGCTTCTCCAATTTACGCAGCCATGGAAAAAGCTGGTGTGTTGTCTGCATGTATCTCGAAAACTCATATTTTTCCTGAATTTATCTATTGGCTAGTGTCTGTTATGTACCCTGGGAAATGTTTCATAATGAATTATCAAGGGGAAAATGTTTCGTTAGTTGTTAGCCACCTATAAAATTTGTTATAGCAAAAGGTGGCTAAGAATTTTTGAGCTTTCAAGGAACAAATTTTATTTCTAAAAATTGTTGGCTCTTGGAGAATTTTCTAGGCCTCATGCCTCTGTCCAAAATATTCATTGATGTTCCTGTTTTATGCTCGGAAATTCTACTAATTTCATGAGAAGAAACTGTTGTAAGACCATCATTTTCCCCTTCTCCCACTAAAAAACTAACCTTCATTTTCTCCCCCTTTTCTCCATATTATTCCTCTATGTTTATGAGTTTCCTTCTTCCATTCATAAAAATTCACTTTGTAAGGTTTAAAACCCACTTTTTAGCCTTACCAAAACCCTCGAAATCCCTTTAAACAACATTGAAAAACCATAAAAATTTCATGTTTTTATTACAGGCTTTAGCCCCTTTGGCTAAACCCCCTAACCACTTCCCCCACATGCCCTTACCATAAAAACCAAGTGCTAAGCCCCTCACGACGCTTATCGCATCGGAAATATCCAAATGCGTAAGTCTTGCGCCGTATTCAAAAAGTTCCGATTGCGATTAGTTTTGTATGAAAATACCTCTGATGCGATTAAACCTTTATATTGTAAAAATCCCCGATCGCATCATATATATATATATATATATATAACCCGTGGGCCCGCCTTCCGCGCTTAAACCATTGAATAAAACATGCCCGACCTATTTTTCCTTTGTAAAATACCAAAAAACCACTTTTCTAAAGTTTGTTCTAGAAAACCAAAGTCACGTGTTGAATATTTAAATGGGTAGATTGAAAGACCGATCGTGCAATCGCAATCGGAGAAAACACAAATGGGTTGATTAAAAAGGCCACATCAAAAACTTCTGATGCGATTAAGTATTATATATATATATAAATCCGCCACTCCGATTGCGATGACCTGATTGCATCGGAAACCTTTGAAAGGCCCCTCCAATTATGTTCATTTGAAACTTCCGATTGCGATGTTCCGATCGCACCATCACATCGGAGTTTTTTAAAATCGCATCGCGCAGTTTCATCGCATGCATTTGTTTCTTCCCCCGACCACTTTTCCTCCGATTCGCTCCCCGCCATTGATCTGATCCTCAGATCCAACGGCCATCACCTAATCGCTTTTGGCCTCCCGATCGGGAAAACACATCAGAGATTTTTCATCGCACCCCTTTCCTCCTCCCACCGATTGCGATTCCCCGATTAGATCTGGACCGTTCACGTGTCCAGATCCAATGGCCACACTTTTTTCCCCACCTTCTAAGCAGTTTAACCCAAAAACGTAGGATTTCTTAATTGTTTTATGTTTTATGCAGGTTTTAAATGGTTTCCGCTGTTATATTGAAGAAAGGCCAGGGGTCGGGAATGATGATTCCCCTACCTTTAGTCCTTAAAAGAGAGCCATTCACAGGATTGGATTCAATGTTTTATCAATGTTTCATGGGCATTGATGCCTCTAAAAGCCCAGCGCGGCCTGCACATCAACAAAACACTGTGTTTAAAACACATTTAAAACAGTATCAGTTTTCTGAAGACAGAGCACAGCGAGATGAAGATTGAAGACAAATCTGGAAAAATATGGCTAAAGATAATTATTAAAGGCTTAATTTCCTGTTTTAAAACACAGTTAGAAGAAATCATAAGTGTTTAAATGACAGAGGAGACCTCCACCATTGTATTTGAGGCGAATTTATTCCTCAGCTACTACAAGAGCCACCTTTTTCCTCAAACCTTTCAAAACAGAGACCGAAGTTATTGTTCCAAATCTGATAGTCCACCTCCAGCGCAGCCAGGGAATTACTGTTGCAAGGAACTTAAATGCCACAAATATATGCAGATTACAAAGCTCCCACCAAGCTTTCATATTAATTGTAAAACATTAATACAGCGGTCCACCTGTAAATTTATTCATTGAGCCCTTCAAAGGACGATAAGTCATAAATTTGTATTAATTATCCTTGAATATATTTTGTTAGGTCTCACCTCCTCATTCTTCTATAAATACTGCAGTAGAAGATGAGAAATTGTTGGTTGACTATGTTTTTGAGAATTTTTATGTAATTGAGCTTGAAACTTCTGATTGTAAATATTATTCACTGGCCCTTGAAGCTCTGTTTGTAATAGATAAGTTAGGCTAAATAGTGAAGATGATTGCAGAACTGAAACACTGGACTTGAAGAATATAACTGGTTTGACATCAATAACAAGCTGTTTCTTGGGATCCTGGTCTATATTACTGGTGAAGTGCCCCTTTCTTTGTTATTGTTTTTTCCTTCTATGTATGCCATATTGTTCACTATTATATGATAAAGAACAACATTTACAAAGTTAGGATTTATTGTTTATCAGTTCCCTTCTCTAACTGAAAATATTTATCTTCATGTTTTCCTCTTATTTGTTTGTTTAAGAATGATTCAATACAGTTTAAGCAGTTAGGAATGAAGGAGTTCCCTCATCCTACTATTTTCTTTAAACATTTTTCTTGAAAGTTATTTTCCTTATTTGCTTATTAAAGTTAGAATAGAAAGTGATGGTTTGCCCTGTTTCTAGCTTCTATTCTCCAAAGGCAGATTCTGAAAGTTTCCCTTGGTGTTGTCTGAAAGCAGACTAGGTTTAAAAGTACTTTATCTAATCTTAAGATGCACTTTGTTTTCTCTTATATGTTTTCACACTTTCTGAAAGTAATCATGTGGATTACTGGATTTTTTGTCAATTAAGCTGCTTTAATACAAAATTGCCCAAGAAGTCAATGGTTGGCCCTGCACTTGGTTGGTCTTAAAACAGTTACTTAAGAGGCTTTTTCTTGTTTGGACTGACTATAAATCCCTTGTGAAATTATTATCAGTTTCCACCCCTTCAACACTTTATTGTTTCCATTCCATCATTTCAATCTCAATGATCTTGTGACATAGATGACTTGCCCCTTGGATCACTCTTGATGTTGTTGTTCAATTAAATCCCTGATATGACTCCATAGCCCAATGGACTAAAAACCAGCGTTATATCTATCTTTTAAACCTAGCTGTTCTATCCACTTGCAACTTCTCACCTTTGAAACTCTTTGCACTTAGAACTTTCCCCTCAAAACAGTATTCATGCTCAACCATCCAAAAACAAACAAAACCCTTGGCCTTCATAACTAGCCTAATATCATTACCCCAAACTTCAAAGACAAATCCATCTTTGCACTTATTGGAGAGATCCCTCTCCGGATTCAGGAGGGCTAGATCCTAGAATCCCAAATTTGGTTGAAACGATGTTGCTTCTGCAGTTTTAGTCTCACCAATCTACTAAAATTACAGATTCCTAACATTTCTGGCGACTCCGCTGAGGAACTCGAACCCAAAATCTTATTTTATTTTTATAAAACCTTGTGAGTTAAAAGCAGCCTTTTCAAGAACTACCAAAGAGTGGTAATCATGGTAAAACTTGTTTGAATCAGTGACAAGCTAGGTAAAACCTAGGATTCTCTTAAGACTTTATCTAACCTTGAAAGATCAGCTGGCTTAGCCATAAGAGTAAATTGTCTTTGTCTCATAACCGTAGCTAAGTTTTGAAACAGAGTTAGCTTATTTTTTTAAAAACCATACAACTGAAAAAATAACTCAGAAACATCAAAAATATTTCAGATTGGTATTCAATAAACATGGTGGCGGACCATAAAACTTTTTACCTCTGAAAAGAGCTAAAAACTTCCACTTGGCGACTCCACAATCCTTAACAGACCTTAAGACTCCACTGGGAAGAACCCTTATTTATAATATCATTCAAACTCAGTTAGAGGACTGTATGATTGAATTTCAAACAGATCAGTTAGCCTATTAAAGATTGTCATATTTGGTTAAACTTTTCTTTTAACTGGGTCTGAAACACATAGCATAGTGGCTCCTAGAAATATTCATACTAGAGCCTACCCTGACCCAAACCCACCGGGAATAGTTGACAACCCTGAAAGTATCCTTAAGAAGTCTCCTAAAATAAGATTATCAACTATTTTTAGATCACCTTTGAGAGCTAATTCAGTTCCTGAAAATCTTTCAGCTCTACAACAATCTCAAGTTGACTTAGTAAATCCTTTTAGAACTAGGTCTCTTGGTGATTTAGATAAGTTAGACCTTGAGTCTTCACTATCATCTCCTGAAAAAAGTGAACCTCTTAGTAGCAGAGAATCAACACCTCCTGATTTACATTTCCTTCACAACTTAGGTGTCTCTCATCCAAGATCAGCTCAGCAGTCTATTCCTGGTCCATCCACTTCTGCTCACCCTTCATCCACTGTTCAAACCACTACACCTCAGCCCACTGTTCCTGTTATAAATCCGCTCCTTGTAAATCCACCCCCACCACCTATCATGGCAGCATGGTATGCTCCCCTAGTCCTTCCTATACCATTAGTTAATCTTCCACAGGACTATCAGTCCAAAATTCCATTATATGATGCCAACAATGCTACAACTGCATCACAACATGTAGATAAAATGAATGACTACTTTGACAGAAATGAAATTGATGATGATTCTGTCAAGCTTAGGTTATTTTCTCAGAGCCTAGGGGGAGAAGTAAGAAAATGGTTTAAAGTTTTAGCCCCCCATAGTATTAATGATCTCCAAGGCTTCCATCAAACGTTCTTAAACAAAGGGAAGTAAAGAAGAATCTGCTCCAAGTCCTTTCTGATTACAAGAACCTCCATAGAAACATTGGGGAAAGTGTGCAAGCTTACTGCACTAGATTCAATAGTGTATACAATGCACTCTCCCCAGAACTAAAACCTCCACAAGGCTCAGCTTTAAACAAGTTTCCTGAAGGGTTTGACTCTGACATGACCTATCAGCTGAGAGAAAGAGATTTTGCAACTCTTGAAGATATGCAAAGGGGTGCTCTTTCTGTGGAAGTCAACTTAATGGAGAAGAGAGTAAGAATGAAAAATGAAAAGAGAGTGTCTTTTAGAGAGGAGAACACATCTTCTACTTCAAACTCAAATATGGAGAAAATGATGGAAGAAATGATGAAAGAGATGAGCATAATTAAGAGAGCACAAGCAAATCAAAACCAAACTGCTCCTCAAAATAGAAACCAAAACCAAAATCAGAATGTTAGAAGGAACCAACCTCCGAACATACCTAGGGAAGATGATCAACAGATCTCTCCTCCCTTTCATCAAAACTATGTGAGTGAGGTTGAGGAAACAGATGAGATAACGAAGGAAGATAATATCAACATGCTGGGCGTAGATAATGATGACTTCGAGATTCATTATGATAGAAAACAAATTCTATATACACCTTATGATGACAAAAGAGATAATGATGCAAATGATTATCAAGACATGGAAAATGTCATCATTGAGTCTCAAAGAGAATATGACCTTAGAAGCAAAACTAGTCAACAAACTCACAACACCAAAACCTCTGACCAATCTTCACAAAATAGCAAGACAACCAAACCTAAAGTTGTCAAACAGAAGGACAAAATAGTAGCTGTAAATTCTGATAAAGGTAAAGGGAAAAGCACTCAAAACAATGAAAAACAGAGTGCAGACACTAGTAGTACTAACACTTCAGCTAGTACTCATGTTAAAAGTATTGTTTCAAGTGTAAATAAAACAAATCAGCAAGCTGACAGTGCTGATAGAGTGACAGTTAATAAGGCTGAAACCAGCATTTTTAAAAGCCAAATTCCTTTCAACCTGGAGCAGGAAATTTACAAAATCAAAATCTCTGTTCCCCTGACTGAGTTAGCTGCCCAACATGTATATAGAACCCAAATTTTGAAGGCTTTAAATATAGAGGAAAATGGGGATACAGTCAATCTTAATGATGACCATCCAGAGCTTATTTTTGGTCCAAAGATTGAAGGTAAATATCAAGAAGGACCTGTTCCTCCCTTTTATGTAAGTTTAAATGTTCATGACAAAATTTTACACAACGTTATGCATGATTCCGGGGCTTCTCATAATTTAATTCCTAAAGCTATGATGGAGAGCCTTGGTTTAGAAATTACCAGACCATATAAAGACCTATACTCCTTTGATTCCAGTAGAGTAAGGTGTTTAGGATTAATCAAAGACCTCTGTGTTAACTTAGCCCAGATTCTAGCCAAATGCCTTGTTATGGATATTGTTGTGGCTGATGTCCCCCCCAAGTATGGAATGTTACTATCAAGGTCTTGGGGAGCTAAGTTATAGGGGACTATGCAAATGGACATGACCTACACGACTATCCCTGTTTTCAATCAGAATAGAAGACTTTACAGGGAGTCTCATATGCAATACACGGTTACAAGTCAAGACAGACCGCAGAACTCCCCTTTATACTCTGTAGATACCGGCCTTGATTCATTTATCATTTTTAACGAAGAAAAATTGGATGAACAAATAACTTTAACAGAGTTAAAGGGCGATAGAGAGGAGGAGGTAAATACCACAAAACTGACAAAACAGTTTGCTGCGTTGGAAGACGTTAGCAAACTAAACAAGAGTCTTGAATTACAGGTCATACGTCCTTCACTTTTGAACCTGGACACTAAAGAAAACGACCCTCAAATGAACGCAAATCCTGGTGAATCAAAACAAATGCGACTAATTGCTGACATTCCACAACTGTTGAGCACGTTAGTTGAAGAGGACGGTAACCGAACAGTCGAAACCAAAAACAGTCCTCTATGAAGTATGTTTTTTGATGGATCCTGCACTAAAACTAACGCAGGCACAGGTGTTTGGATTACTAATACTGAAAACAATCACATAGAAAACATTTCCTGTAAACTAAACTTTCAGTGTTCCAATAACTTAGCGGAATATGAGTCCCTGCTTTTAGGCTTACGTTTGTTAAAAAAGATAGGAGCCAAAAGAATTAAAGTTCACGGGGATTCATAGTTAATCATTAGGCAAGTCAACGGGGAGTATAACGCTCATCATCCTAGACTTCGGGCCTACCGAAACGATGTCGTGGACCTTTTGGAAACTTTTGAAGAGTCCCAATTGATTTTTGTCCCAAGAAAGAAAAACATTGCGGCCCACAGCTTAGCCTACGCAGCTAGAACATGCTTGATGCCACATAACACCAAAGACTGCACAACTCATATAAAATTCAGACCAGCAGTGCCTGATAATGAGAAATATTGGCAGGTGTTTGACAATGACAAACAAATAGAAGACCTCATGCAATTCAAAAATGAATTCGAACTAAACAGTTCGAACTCAGACTATGAAACAGACTGCAAGGAAGAAAATTTTCTTGATGAAGAAGAACCGCCTCCTGAACTTGCTAATATAAATATGTTGTCAAGCAAACTTAAAATCGAAACAAAAATGAATGCAGAATCCGGAATAGAGGAGTTAGAAACTCTGCATTCTAAAGATGAAATTTTTCCTAAAGGTCTGGCTCCTTTAGAAGAGTTGTTCAATTTTAATGATGTGGCAAATAAACCAAAACTAGAACCTGTAGAGACTGAGGTAGAAGAGTGCAATATAGGCAGTGAACTTAAACCTATGATGATTAAACTGTCTAAGACTTTACCAGCTCACATTAAACTTAAATATATTGAGTTGTTTAAAGATTTTTCCAATGTTTTTTCCTGAAGTTACGAAGATCTTAAATCCTATGACACTAAAATAATACAACACAAAATTCCCCTCAAGGAGAACCAAAAACCATTCAAAAAGAAACTATGCAGAATAAACCCTGTTCAGTTACCGCTGGTTCAGAAGGAGATCATGAAAATGAATGATGCTGGTATTATTTTCCCAATTAGATATTCTGAATGGGTATCTAATCTGGTGTCTGTTAGGAAGAAAACTGGAGAAATCAGGCTTTGCATAGACTTTAGAGACTTAAACAAAGCTTCATTAAAAGACAACTACCCTTTGCCCAAGATGGATCATATTTTGCAAAGGGTGGTAGGTTCTAGAAGAATTTCTTTGCTGGATGGCTATTCAGGGTACAATCAGATCTTAGTTCACCCTGCTGATCAATTAAAGACAGCCTTTACTACACCATGGGGCACTTTCATGTATGTGAAAATGCCCTTTGGTCTAATGAATGTTGGAGCAACCTTTCAAAGAGCCATGGACATAACTTTCTAAGAGCCGGTGTTACACAGTAATTTGTCACCGTCCCTACCATTCCCCATCCCGCACATTGGAGGGCCCATTCCGTGACCTGTGGGCAGAGTCAAGACTTGAAAATAATTTCATTGCATCTCTCTGAAGATGAGCTTTAATTGCCCTGAAGACATCTCCTTGCCAAAAACCCTAAAAATAGCTCTTTTTCCATTGGCGCGGTTCCATAGTTCAGCCCTCGCGCCAAGAGGGAAAATCCTCCAAAGAGGGCGCGCCAATTGGCGCTCTGTCATAGAGCCGCACCCACGCCAACCATATTAAGAGGTGTTTTTTAAAAATAAAAGGCGGAAGTTTCGTCCTAACAAATTCCTGGACTGATATCTATCTTGAGTTGGGAGGTTTGGCTACGGATTTCCATAGAGAGAAAGTGGTTTGCCACCTCTCATGGAAGCTTCCTTGATGATAGGGCCAATCCCATAATTATAGGGATCCCAACTCCCCTTCCTCCTTCTATAAAAGCTTGCTCATTTCCATGGCAAGCTAATCTCCAAGTTCCCAAGAGCTTTCACATCCTTATGCTGCAAGAGCCTTCTTGATTCCCTTAAGGCCAAATCCAAGCAAGGAGACTATTGTCAAGTATCCGGAGAGAGAGGCTTGTCCCATCCTTGACAGGCTTTATCGAGACATGTTCTGTTGATGACCCGCCAAAGGAGAGTGCTGCGTTGAAGCTATGGTTGTATTCTTCTTTTGACTCATTAATGATAAGCGACTATTAGTTATGGTTCCACTCTTTTTCTTGATTATGTTCATGAGTTATGTCCTCTTCGACTGACATATAGTTGTATATACTGGATTTTATGCTTGCGTTTGTGTTGTTTCTTGCATGTGCAAGTGTCCAATTAGGAACCTCAGGTGTCGGTTTATTTGCAATTAGGAACCTGCACTGTAGCATGTTTGATTGTTGCTAGACCCGATCTGGGCTAGTAGGGATCGCCTCTGTCCGCAGAGGGGATTTACCTCTTCAACAATTTGCGACTCCGCTGGGGATTCAGCTTGTTGTTTGATTTGTAAGCTATAGACGGAGCCTGAAGTACAGCCAGATAGCCTTCGAAACGCTTTTGCTCTGCATTAGCGGAGTAGATCAACGCTGCTTCAGTCAATCTCCGGTTTAGTTTACGGACTGAACAACTTGGAGTGTTGTCTTCTCTTTTCGGTCAATTTCTTGGCCTTGCTTGCTTGGTCAACTCTTTGGACTGGTTATTTCTGTTTGTTTGGCTTTGTTTTAGCCTTGTCATCACTTGTCTGTGTCTGAGATTGCTTGTTTTTCATTTTCCCATAGTAAACTCGGCTGGCGCACTTATCAGTGTGACAGTCGCGCCCATTGGCGCAGGTTTCTTGTGTATCACCCACGCCATTGCCTTTCTGGCGCTAATTTCAAGCTCACAGTCGCGCCAATCCTGTGAGCTATTAGGGTTTGCTGTGTTTTATGCTTTCTGGGACTGACTTGTGATTTTGATCTTGTTTTTTCGGCTGTTTGAGTGCACTGGAGCCTAGTTTGACTGGTTGTAACCTCCATCCTTTGGTTGTTTGCCTATTTCTTTCGATTTTGCATTCGAGCCCTAGGGCATCTAGGTGCTTTTGTGAGTCGAGCCTCCCTTGGGAGTTTTTGGTTTTCATTCATTCAGTCGACTTTGGGATTGCTTCCTTGCATTCATTTGACAGTTGTCTATCATCTTATTGCGCTTTTTGAGTGACTGATTTCGTTTTCATTCGAATTTCTCTTTGCTTCATTTTCAGCCTAGATTACATGGCTCGTTAGTGTCTTTGGGATTTTTCTTGGTTTTGAGAGACTGGTGGTCGATTTGAGATCTGATTGTTTGTGCCATGGAGTGAAATCTACTTGTTTTGCTCTCTTAATATAATTTCTCGAATTGCTTCTCATTTGTTTTTGGTTTGTTTCATGCATCTAGCTATCAAACATTGAAAAAAAAAAAAAAAACTCTTTTGCTTTTGGTTGATTAGTGCAAATTGAAATCTTTTCGATTTTACTAGTAATTAGTGAATTTGAAAGAAAAGTTTTTAGTTTCATTAGTTGCATTAGAGATATCATTGATTGTCTTCTGATCATTTTGTTTGTGTAAAAAGCTCTCAACTCTTCTGTAGCTAGCTTTCATCGAACGAAATGATGTACTGTGGCATGTAGTTTTTCATTTAGGAGATTTTTGAGACAGCACATTCGTTAGGGCCTGAAAACTGAAACATAATTGAAGATCAACTTTAAAATCTACACAATTTACACTAAGGCAGCATTGAAATCTAACGAAACATATTTAGAGGTCTAGGCTAGAGACGTGTTCCGGCGTCTTAAAACCTAGTAGTTTTCGTTCGCCTCTTGGCTTTAGACAGCACTAGTACGGACTTGTGCTCCCCGTACCGTCGCGTATATAAAGGGAGACCCCTCTAGGTTTCAATCCTTTATCCATAGGAAGCCGAGTCTGCCGCCCTATACCCATGATACACCGGACACAACATTCGGGGAGATTGCCTGCACATACGGAAAGTCCTTGGTTGATTTCTCTTTCATTATTGAAACCAAGGTGTATATTGCAGTTCATGGTTATTTGGTACACCCTTTTGCCTAGTATTCCTGAGCAGTCATTTGATCTTTTCTGACTCCCTAAATTTGAAAGGATCAGCAAGTGCTTGTCCTTTCACGCTTGTGTCAAATCTGAAAGAGATAGAGTCACCTTTTTGACCGTTTCTCGACTCTTAAAACATGAAACGGTGAAGTTTCTTATTTTTCAATGTGGTAAAAATTAATCACCCACGATTACACGCCTTGTTAGAATTTGCTTGTTGACCGTTTGATCGTGTGTCTTGACTCTTTTTCAGCCCGTGTGTGTGTTTGATCTTTTTCTCTTGTCATTTCTGCCACAGTGGCGGAACCCTCGGTTTCGTCTACTGGTAGTCCTTATATGGACGATTCATCAGAGGTTTCACAATCCTCTACTAAACCACAGCAACCCATTTTTTCCGAGTTTCCTGACGAGGGACCGGTTCTTTCTGAGCAACCCTTTGGGGGACCAGTTGAGTTCGATTGGCCCTTTTCGGACCCCGTGTCTGAATTGAGATTAGGAGTTGATTTCCTTTCTCTTACATCGGGCTCGCCTTTTATTGTTGTTGTATTTCCTCCTAGTCCTCGCCGTCTATTACGAGATCTAGCAGCAGGTTCGAACATGAGTGATTCTGGTGAGGAAATCCCAACGTCTGGTGAAGACTATCAGCTCTTCCCACGAAGATTATTTTCGGGAGACAACTCTGAAACAACTGTCATGTCAACGTCCAGTCCCTCATTACCACTGGGGTACAAGTCTTTGGGTCAGATCATTTCCGCCGCAGCCTCTATGGGAGTGTCAGCTCCTTCTCTGAGGCCAGCTGCTCCTTCACCGGGGGTGTCTCCTCAGGCGCCCGTTACTTCTGTACCCGTCCGGCCCACTGTCTGTGTGGCTGCCTCTGCACCCGTTGTCACGGCACCCTCCGCCAGGGCTATGCCGTCTCCTGAAGATGTCTATTTAGCGACTGCTATACCGGAGAACATCTCTCCAGAGGAGTATCGGTTGTCCCTGCAACAGCCGAACCCCGAGGTTGGACCATCCTCCCAAGATCCCAACCGCTCTTACTTTTCGCACTATGCACAGGATGGTACGCCCGTGTATGCTTTTCCAGGTCAGTATGATGAGCACGGGGACATTTTGCGTCTACCCGGTCCTGAGGCTTACCTCCATGCTCAAGGTTTACCTTATAACCAGGCTTATAACCCGCAAGGGAAACCTTTCCAAGGCCAATCTTTGGGCCAACCTGGCTATCCTTATGACCCACCGGGGCAGCCCATGCAAGGCTATCCTACAGGCCAGCAAGGGCCATCGTATGGTACGCAAGGACAGTATTATAGCCCTTCCGGTCAACCTGTGCAGCCTCAGGCGGGGTACCAACCGGGATCGGTCTATGGTCCTGGGGGGAAAATCCAGCCTTCTCAACCTATGCAACTACAGTATCCTGTCGTTTCTAACGTTGCATATCAGTCGGGACCATCCTATGGCTCTGCTCCAGGTCAAACCGGTTACCAGCAATCACCTGGCCCTATTCCTCCACCAGGCCAACCGGCCCATCAGGTGCAACCCGGGGTTCCGCCTCCAGGCCAACCGGCCCATCCGGTACAACGTGGGGCTCCTTTACAGCCAGGTCAACCTGCGCAATCGGCGCCGCCTGTCTATCCGGGTCAACCTGTTCACTCAGGTCAGCCCTCTTAGCTGGGTCAACTTTTTCATTCAGGGCAGCCCGCTCATTCCATTAACCCTACCCAGCAGCCTATTCACTCGATGCCGCAGCCAAATCAACAGCTGCGCCCTAGTTATCAGGCTCCGCAGGGTTCCACCTATCAGCAGCCGACTCATCCTCAGGGCGGTTATTATCCTCATGGTCAATCTCAACTGAATTATAATCAGCCCTGAGGCTCTCAGTATTATCCTCCTCCACCCGGTTCTACCTATACTCAGCAGCCAAATCCAAATGCTGCTTACATTGGGCCGACACATAATCAGGGTCTGTACTCTGGTTATCAAGCCCCACACACTGGTTACCAGCAGCCAAATCAGTCTGGTTATACGACCTATACCCCCTACGGTCAGAATCCTATGGGACAGAACCCATGGGGGACAGGATATTCACAACCATTGTGGAGTACAGGTACCGGTCCTCATCCCGGGCCTGGCATGACGGTTAATCCGCCATTGCCGTTCCTGGCCACCTTGGAGTTGCCGGATGTTTCAAAACTGACCAATGATCCGATTTTGCATAATCCGTATTGGCCTCCGGTTCCTACCAAGATACCAGGTGATTGCCCCAAGTTTGAGGGTAAAGCTGGAGAGGACCCCCAAGCGCATGTGATGACGTATCATCTTTGGTGTTCGTCTAACTCTTGGGTCGATGATTCAATTCGTCTGCGCCTCTTCCAGTGCACTTTGACTGGAGCTGCTGCTAAGTGGTACATAGAGTTATCCCGTGGCATCTTCCAAGATTTCAATTCCTTAGCCATGGCTTTTCTGACGCACTTTCAGTTACCGGTTCGCTATGAAGTCGGGACGCACCTCCTGAATTCTCTGAAGCAGGATAAAGCCACTCACATTTCTGATCACATTCATGAGTGGCGGCATCGTCGTAGATTGATCAAGTTTCATATACCTGTTCAGATACTAACTCACTGGCTCACCACCTCCTTCGTGAATAAAATCGCTCAAGATATTGCGATGGGAGCATGTGTGATGGAGGAACAAGCCATTGCGCGTGCCCAATATCTGGATCTTGTATATTCTCAGTCCGGCACGCTTTATGATATCTTGCCTAATTCTCCACGGTCCGGAACCTCTAAGGCCCCACCTACCCCCGCAGTGGATGGTGTCATTGGTTCCGTGTCTCAGAATTCGAAGAAATCTTCAAATGGGAAGCAGAAGTCTAATTCTTCCAACAATACTCCTGCTAATCCCGCCCCGTCCGATTCTGGAAAAACCGCGGAGGTGAACGCCGTTCAGGCCAATCCTACGGAGAAAACCTCCAAAGGGAAAAATAAGGGCAAAGGCAAATCCAAATCCGACGCCCTGAGGCCAGAATCCAAATCTCGTATTGAGGATGGTTCTCAACGTAAACCAAAGTACCCCTGCCTCATTTGTGAAGGAGACCATTATACTAAGGATTGTCCACGACGATCCAAAGTTAGTCAACTTCTCAAAGGCTCCAAAGGGACTCCGACAGTTCTAAAAGAGCCATTCCCGTCTCAGCAGACCCAGATGGTTGAGCAACCGTCACCATCTGCACCATTTGGGTCCCAAGTTTTCATGATGAATGGTGTTGCACCTATCTCTGTCGCTACGCGTTCGAAGGATTACAACGAATTGCGGCAGGCACCCGGGAAGGCAGTTGCGGATGGACCACCTCCCCCACCTGTCTCCGGTTCGTTGGAAATCGAGAAGCCTACTCCTGAACCTGTTGTGAAGCCGCCTTCTAAAGGTGTTCTTCGAAGATCTTCTTATAATCCAAATGCTCGTGCCGCTCAACACTACAGTATTGTTGAGGATTTGGCACAGGCGCCTTCTGCTATGTCTGCACTAGAAGTTCTTCAAAGTTGTCCTTCGCAATAGAAGGCTTTACTGTCAGCAATCGGTGGCATTGATCCCGCCGATTTGAGTCTTATCACCTTCGATTTAGAGAATTTCACTCCCCGACTTCCACATCAGATCGCTCTTGTTATTCAAGTCGGGATTAACGGTCTTAACATCCATAGGGCCATCGTGGATGAAGGTGCCTCTACCTGTGTTATGTCGTCCGCTTGCTGGAAGGCCATTGGCTCTCCAGCCCTTTCGTCATCTCCCAATGCCCTAGAGGCATTTGATGGTCGGGAATCTAAACCCCTGGGTGTTCTCGAGAGTTTAGCGATCACTTTACAGGGGAAGACTGTCAACGTAGAAGTAGAGGTGGTTGACGCCAGGCTCAACTACAATATACTTCTTGGCCGCAGCTGGACTCATGCCATGCTCTACGTGCCATCCACCGTCTTTCCACTTCTTAAGTTCCCTCACGAGGGCAAAATCGTTACGGTGGATCAGTTGTCCTTCTTCACCTCCACCTCCGAGAACAATGTTCCATACGTGGATCAGATTCCGAATCCCCCTGACAGTATAGGACCCGATCTCTCCAAAGACCCCGTCCTTATGGGTATTTTTCCCGCACCACCACCGCACACTGCTCAAGTTAACATGATTTCCAGGTCTGATGACCCCTGGCTCATCCCTACGCCTGAGCAGGTGTTTGAGTTTGGAGAATCAATGCCCTTAACTCCAGTAGAGATTAGCTACTGTGAAATTGTTGCCGCATCTGATCCTCCACCTCCTCAGCATGCTCCTTTGAGCATGGCTCTCGACGTCTACTCTCAATCCCCCTGGCTTAGTCAGGCCGATTCACCTGATCCTCTCAAAGAGACTTTTCCTTCCAATGAAGCCATCATTGAAACTATGTCTCTCGAGGAGCTGCCTTGGGGCGATGGACATCATCGTTCCTCTTTCATGCCTAGCTTGGGGGCAATGTCAGATTGTCTAGAGCGTTATGCATCTCAGGTTCCTACTCCTCCTCTCCAAACGCCCATCTTGACGCACGAGGTTCTTTCGGAGGGAAACCTGAGTAATATCACTCAAACCATCCCGATCAACATCTCCGTTAAACCGAGGATTGTTGGAAATGTGCACGATCCTCTTCCTCTTGAGCCTCCTCCTTGGAGCTCATCGGAGCATAGTTCTTCCACTTGTGTTAAGCTCCTAAGACAATAAAACAAGCTGCTACGAGGATAGTTCTTTTAAGTGTGTCAACCTCGTTAAAATAATGAAACACAAGAATTTTCAATTCGAGTTTTGATAGATTTAGTTCAAATCTCTTTTGTTTTCAACCTTCACTCCATTTCCTATGGACTGAAGCTTGGGGGGAATGCACCTCGAATTGAGACACCATGCTGGGGGCCATGCCCGTCTTGTGTGTACATAAGTGTGTGATTTTCATTTGTGTGCATGTGTGGTGTGGTTTGCAATGTAAACATCTTTCTGCTGATCGGGTCTTCGTGATTGTGCAGATGTCCGTTCATCCGTTTGTTGGTTTCGCGGATGGTGCCTCCCGCAGTACCAGGAATCTGTCTTCAGCAGCCTGGGTAATCTACGATCCTGCTGGTGAGTTGGTCAACCTGCAAGGTGTGTGTCTGGGACGTACTACAAATAACATCGCGGAATATAGTGCTGTATTAGAATTATTAACTGAGGCTGTAAACCTTGGTATCCGTGAATTACTTGTGTATCTAGACTCACAACTTGTAGTATTACAACTGAACGGTCATTATTCGGTCAGAAACCCATCCATTTTACGTCTGTATCTA
The DNA here is from genome assembly GCA_034641835.2 of Pinus albicaulis. NCBI lineage: Eukaryota > Viridiplantae > Streptophyta > Pinopsida > Pinales > Pinaceae > Pinus > Pinus albicaulis. The sequence goes on along the minus strand of CM076584.1, from coordinate 429,986,114 downwards.
CGTATTCGTTTACTGGAAAGAAATTTTGACTATATTACATATCAACATATACCCAGGCATATGAATACATTAACAGATGCAGTAGCTAATTTGGTGTTAGATAGACATTTGCGCAATTTGTAAATCATCATCACATGTAAAAGGAAAATCCATCCAGAAATAGATATGTATATATATAGATATCGAAATGTTTACATAGTGTGCATCGCATAGAATCAAAAAATATATATGTTCGTCTTAATACATCCGGAGACGACATGTCTCTCAAAAAATATGCATGATAAAAGTCCTAGGAGTCTAATCCGCATGGTGCTCATGATAACAAGTGACTGCACGCACTAAGCATCTCAGAATTCGGTGGAGGCGACTAGGCACTCCCACCGTATGTCTCTGGTACGCCATCGGTACATCTGCCAGCCAGGCATAGTCTGGGATCCCTCGGGCAATACCCTCGAGATTCTGGATCAACTCCCCCCCCTCTACACCCTCTGCCTAAGGATCAGGTGCGGGAAGAGTCCTTCGTGCAATAGGAGACATACCGGCTGGTCTCTCTGGGCCCACATCTGCATACATATAAAATGTGTCAGAACGGACATGTATTACCAAAAAAAAATCATAAAACATAAAAATCAAAAAGAGAAGAGATCATACCCAACTCCTTGTCCCAATCATCTCCCTCCGGCAGTGGGAGATCTGGGTCTCCAGTGAAATCGGTTCCTGCATATGGCCAGTCTTCCACTACAATCAACTGACGCCGTAACCACCCAAAAAACTCCGGCCTCCAGGACATCTGTTGGCCTCCTCCAGCTCTGGGCATCAGTGCCGCCCAGCGAGCCATTCTTGGCTCTCGTGGAATCGGCTCAGCTACTATGGCCCCTTGGCCCTGGAAGATTGGTAATCGTTCCAGAATGAACGATACCAGGATGGAACCATAGCCGAATTGTTTCAGTTTGGCCTGCTTGCACTTCGTGAGCTGTCTCTTCATGTTTATCGTCACTGCTGTGGCCCAGTCAAACAATAGGGGAGTCATACACTCTGAGGCTAGCAAAATTTGGGCCTTTGTGGCCTCGTGCGGTGCCTGCGACCCCGCAGCCCGCATGATGGTATGCAGCACCACTCTCAGTGCCAGATCAGGAATGGTGTGGATGTCCACCTTTCCACTTCCTGATCCCAGTTGTGCCCCTCGGCAAACTCGTGCCATCACTTGCTCCATTTTCTCACCAGATGGTCTGCTCCCTGTCAATATGGGTACCGAACCTTTGCGCGATAATCCGGTTATGAAGTACACGTCAGCAACCTCCAGTTCTAACACTTGATCCCGCAACTTGAATACTTGTTCATCTGCGTCCCACATATTGATCAAGTACTGTAGAAGCTCAGGCTGAGCTCGTAAACAAGGTGTCAGGAAGAACTTTTTTAGCCCACAGTTCTTGAGGGCATTCATGCAAGTTTCATTTTCCATGGCTTGTTCATCCTCTTCACCGTGCTCTCTCTCTTTCCACTCAATCACCATTTTGCTCGGTTTCCTGCATCAACATGGTCACAAACCCTTAATTAGATCTCTGATGAGCTTCAAAATTCATCCAAATTGATTAAAATATCGAATTTTTAGGCGGAAATTTGGGTTCCGCCGCTGGCGTGGCTGTTTCCTGAACAGTCGCACCAGTTGGCGCGAGCCCTTTGCATATAAAAGCCCATTGGCGCGGGTCCGTGCCCGATACCCGCGCCAATGAGCGGAGCCCTAAAAATTTAAAAAGTTGCCACAGAAATCTAATGCATGATGGAAAACTATTAAAAAATGGATTGAAATGGAGTACAAAGAAGCGCCTCTTACCTGGAACTGACGGGAATCTGAATGGTAGCCCGGATCGGTCGCAATCGCTGTCAGAAGTTCGCACACAAAATGGACCACTGCTGCTCTTCGGTGAGGTAAAAAGTAAAAAGTAATTTTATTTTTACCATTTGACATATTTATAACTTTTTGAACTCAAAATAGGTCTTGAAAGTTATTTTTCTGAATATTTTAATATATTTTGTCAAAAATGGGTTTTACACTTGCCTTTTTGTGCAGCAACAGGTCTTTCACGCAACTTAGACGGTGAAACGAGTTGTATTTTATACTTTTTCGGACTCGGTAAATACACGAAAAATTCACTCTGGAGTCATCTTCAGCTCTTTTCTGACTCTCTAAACATGAAAATATTGCCAAGGCCCTTGTCATTTCAATCTCGTTAAAGTGGACACGAATCAACATCTACCCAGTATACGTTTACCCCTTTTTTGGGCTGGGATGGATTATTTACGAAAAAGGAATACCCTAGCCTATCACGACTAGGAGGTTTTCTCGGATATTGTTTTCTACCTTTTCGGGTCCGAGGAACTATCTACGAAAAGGGACCGCTGGAGTTTACTTTTCTTCTGTCTTTTCAAACTCTCTAAATATGAAAAGACGCCGAGTTCTCCCTTTGTCAGACTCGTTAAACCCTGATGACATTGGAGTCAGTCGAAATGACGTTCTCCGAGTTCCTCCTTCCTAGGGCTCGTTAAATGTACTAGGATGGATTCGCCCAAAGGGCGGACTTATATTACAAGCATATGCTATCCCCTTCAAGCTTGTTATCAAAAATAATTGGGGTACTCGCCAGAAATGGTGGGGGAAAATGGAACCATCATCATTGTCGTGTCGGCAGTATGTCGCTCTTGAACATGGCACTTGTCTGCATTCGTGTCGGGTTGGGGACATCTCATCTCGTTTCTTCACTTTGCCTCCGTGGGTTTGGATAATCCCTTTTGACCTCTCATCTGCTCATTGCCTCGTCACCATGACCTCTGATCCGTTGATGTCAAATACTGCCAAGTCCACTGTCGTGTCGTTTACATGTTCAAGAGAAGTTGACCTCTGCAAATATCAACCTCCCTCTGATTCTCATCTTATCTTAATTCACAAAAAACATCATGTTCCTCTGTCTCGTGTCGATGATGTGGGAAACATTATGGCCCACCTTCGATCAAGGTCACTTCCTGTCGACTTCAGCTCATTATCTGGGAAGCTGATCTAGAGACTCCCTTATGGTACCTTGGAGCCTGCATGCCTCAATGGCAGGTTCGTCGCATTCGACGTGAGGTTTTCATCATTGGCCTCCGATCGAGTGATTCTACGGGTGTTCGACACCAGCTCATTGATTCGCACGCCGTAGATT
>CM076584.1:429842411-429982814 GCA_034641835.2 Pinus albicaulis | reverse complement strand
TGTCAATCCAATAAGCTCTCCTACTATCTCTTGTAAAACAAGGAAATTGATTAAATGGGACCAGAAATTACAGAAACTGCCATAGGGAAAGTAGTGTTGCAGAGACAAGATGCAAAGCTCCCACACAAAAGCATCAGACAGTTAAGAGACAATTTACTGTAAAGATGGCCGATTCAAATAATATGCCATAGAAATCAAGTTATCAGGAGGAATATGGAGTGAAAGAAATATAAGAGGATATTAGTTAACCTTGGTCTGATACCCAGATACACAACAGAACCATGCATGGGCTTATCAATCTAAGAATCCATACATGACAATGGCGTTTTAAAAGCACCCTCCCAAAGCAACTAATATAGCAGAAAAATGGATGAAATGAATATGAAACAGTATACCATGCATAAGCCTATTTAAAGCGCTTGACTGATTTTAAGTATGGGCATCAACTAGGATGAATCCTTACCAAACCAGTGAGCCACTCGCATTCCAAAACATGATACAAGAGGATAAATGAAATGGAAAGAGATATTGTATTAACACATGAGAGAAAATTACATACTGTGAAATATCAAAGACCAGAATCCTCATTACAGATAGAACTCCTCCTCACTGAGACCCTACGGGCTCTGAGCCTTCATACAAAAGCCTTACAAAATGTGTACAAAAATGCCTTTCACTGCACACTTCTCTGATATAAATCTGGAACCTTTACAATGTTTTTCCTCTTCCTTTTTATAGAGGAAGGAGGAGAGAAACTAATAAAATAAGTGGGTGAAACAATTAACTATTTCATTGAAACAAAATGGTGAGTAAATGCCCGCCCAAAGTGTTTGACGGCGCAAGAACAATGTAAGTACTCTGTGGTTGCTCCATAAAATAAATGCAGTAGGTGCAAATCTCTTCAGGGGTAAGGTATGAAGAATAAAATATATAGCATTTTGTACTCTTCTGAGAGAAAAATCTGTTGGAGTAAAACCTGGAGGATATGATTTTATGTACTGGTACTTTCTGTCTTCTGAAGGCTAATTTGAAATTTAAATTCTTCAATGCTAGGCACTACATTTCTTGGATCTTTCATTGACGTTGTTTGCCACGGTAATTAATATCTCCATCTGTAACATCTGCATCTTGAATTTCTCTGGAGGTTTCAACAGATTTTAACCCTTGCTTCATTTAATATTGGTCATGTCATAGCGGCTCTCGGATCTTTCTTGGCAAATCTTGCTCCTGAAACAAGGTCCTGTCATGCATTCTCAGCTTCTGTAAATGGAGGCAGTGAAATTATGATAATTTTTCACCATTGTAAACCTGCAAAATCCACAAACATATTAAATAAAACCTGGCACAATAGTGGTGAATGATATCGTGATCATGGAGCGGTGGTATAGGCTGGGAGAAATGACGAAAAGACGCACGGTGATGAACAATGCGGATAAAAAATGGAGGAGCGAAGGGTGGAAATGAAAAATGTAGTGGGGCGACGATGGATGAGCGAGGCGGAAACACATAACATAAATACTAAAATATGACACATAAGCGAAGTATATGAAGGGTGGAGGCAAACGCACATAACACGTGGGCGTGTGGCAGGGAGGTACGAAAGACTGGTAATAGGATGACGTGGGTGAGGAGTTGGTTGATCAGCGAAACACGTGAATGATTTTGGGCCTTACGATCCGTGAACAAGATCAACGGCTGAAACTTGGTGGGAGGGCGATGGACTGTGGGCCCAAAACACTGTGCAATGGGTTTAACAAATACACAACTTCGCAGCACGACGACCGTAGGATGGTGCCTTATAGATTGGACGGCTCATATCGATTTCGTTGCGCGGCTACGCCCGGACGATAATGCGCGATGAGGAGCGGTTTTGACACCGTACTCAGGGACGCGTGGCGGGCGCTTGATGGAATCGCTCCGATTTAGAGAATACCGCCTGCCCGTGAAAGGCAGTGCGATGAAAACAAGCTTGGTTTTTAAGCGATGGACACGGGGTGGGGACCACTAGGGAAATAGGCAGCGGACTGTTGATTTTTGTTTGATCTGACGGCTGATAACGCGCCCGATAACCATATACGGCAAGCGCCTTAGGATTTGGCATTTGGTTTCGGGGCCAGGTTGTGTGGAAGGAATAGGTGCCAAGGTTAAGACCAAAGGGGCTAAGTCCTATATAATTTTAGGCGCAGATTTTAGCCTTTTGTTCAATGTATTTCATGGGGCGGAAATGGTAACGAGAGGTAGGATAGGAAGATTATAGGCCACGAAAGGGGTTCGAAATGGATTTAAATGGAACTGCAAGCCCAAAGACTGGAATGGAGGGGCTAATGGCCAAAAATTTTGGTGGGGGCTGACATGGATAACATCGGCTCCAACTGGGGATGGCACGTTCATTCCTAGACGTGTCGAGAACCTGCAAACCATCTGATTATCATTTATGCAAACTCTGTTCCTCAGCCCCTCTGCATTTTACTTTATAGTTCATCAGCATGCCCCCCCTTATTTAAACTAGGACTGAAATAAAACTTATATACAATTATGGTACAACAGGCATTCCCTGCCTGAATCAGAATTGGAAGTAGGGCTTGAGAAATTGTCTGTTTACAGGGGCATCCAGCACGTCGCCCTGTAAATTCTCCAATCTAAACGTGTTACTGCCTCCCTCTTCTACAATTTTGAATGGGCCAAACCACAATGGATCAAATTTTCCATGTTTTCCCTTTTCAGCTCTCCGGACATCCCATTTGAGAACCAGATCACCAACCTGTAGCTTTCTATCTCTGGCATGCTGATCAAAAATGTGTTTCATTTTCTCCTGATATTCAGCTAATCTCTGGTTCACCTGGTCTCGTGTCTCCTCTAACTCCACCAACTGAATAATTCTCCTGACCATACCATCTGGTTCTTCCTGACTTTCCTGTATGAAACGTGCCACTGGTAAAGCCAGCTGCACAGGAAACACTGCTGCTCGTCCATACACCAGCTCATAAGGGGATTTCCCAGTTGCTCTCTTGCTGGTTATTCTATTTTCCCATAGAGAAAATTTTAATTGAGAATCCCAATTCTTCTAATTCTCATTGATTGTTTTCTTCAAGGCCCTCACTAGGGTTTTGTTGGAAGATTCTGCCAAGCCATTCCCCTGTGGATAGTAAGCAGTGGAGTGATTCATAGTGATATTATATTGCTGGCAGAAATTTAAAAATTTTGCAGATTTGAAGGCCTGTGCATTATCAATCACTATTCTAGCAGGACAGCCAAACCTGGATATGATGTTATCTTCCATGAATTTTATGATGACAGTGTCAGTAGCATTCCTTGCAGGTATGGCTTCCACCCATTTTGTAAAATAATCTGTGGCTGTTAATATCCATTTATGTTGCCCACTTGATGGGGGATGTATTTCTCCAATAAAATCTATTCCCCATTGTTGAAATGGTTCATTCACACGAACTGGAGTCAAGGGCAGAGCTGCCAACTTCTGTTTCTCAGCGAATTTTTGACACTTATCACATGCTCTGACCCAAGTAAAAACATCTCCAAATAATTTTGGCCAGTAGAAACCAGCCTTCATTATTTTATGAGTTGTGGCCCTCCAGTTGTAATGGCCTCCACAAATTCCCTCATGAAATTCCACCATCATATTTTCTACTTCATCCTCTGTGAGGCACAGGAGTAGAATGCCTGAAGGATCTCTCCAATACAGCTGACCATTAGAAAATATGTACTTTTGTGATTTTAATCTCAGAGCCTTGTACTTTTCTTTATCATAGCTGGGTGGACAGTTGAGTGTCAAAAGATATTCAACTATTTCTTTGTACCATGGATTGGTGAGGTATTTTATATGTGCTTTTTGAGTGGTTACCTCCAGTCCTTGCTGTTCTTTTTTTTTTTCAGACTCTTCATTTGCTACCATCGACAAATTTACGCCCAGAGCCTGGTAGTTAGATTCTGATAAGATCCTTGCAAGCCCCTGTCCTTTAATCAACTTAGTAGGCTTTATGTCCAAATCATATTCTTGTATCTTTGCAATCCATCTCCCTCTTTTTCCTTCACTATCTCCCTGAACGAGAATGTCTTTGACAGCTGCTGTGGGGACATATGCAGTAATATGAGACTGCAAAACATACATTCTGAAAGCTTTGAGGGACTTTACTAGGGCATATGCCTGCTTCTCCAATATATTATATTTCAATTCAACATCATGAAGCACCTGGCTGAAAAAGGCAATAGGTTTCTCATATCCATCTTCATTTTTCTGCAATAACACTCCAGCTACTGTATGAGGTGATGCAAAAGAAAAGATCATAAAAGGTCTAGTATAATCAGGTCCAGCCAGCACAGGAGCTTCAGCAAATGCCTGTTTTATTCTGGAGAATGCCTCTCTAGATTCCTGAGACCATTTTACTTCATTGTTCTTTTTCAGCATATCAGTTATATTCCTAACTATCTCAGCATAGTTAGGGATAAATCTTCTTAGAAAATTGATACGCCCCAAAAACACCTGCACTTCCTTTTTATTCCTGGGGAAAGGGATGCTATTTATAACTTCTACTCTTTTGGGATCTATCCTTACCCCATCCTTAGTTACAATATGTCCCAAAAGTTTGCCTTCCTCTAATGCAAATAAAGACTTTTGTGGATTAAGATAAAGGCCATACCTTCTGCATTTTTCAAAAGTTCTGCGTAGATGCTCAATGTGTTCATCATCACTTTTTGAAAACACTGTAATATCATCAAGGTACACCACCAAAAATTTATCCTGCTCACCCACAAAAGCAATGTCCATGGCCCTTTGGAAAGTGGCTCCTGCATTAATCAGCCCAAAAGGCATCCTGGCATACATGAATGTTCCCCATGGTGTAGTGAAAGCAGTCTTCTTCTGATCTTCTGGAAGTATAGCTACCTGGTTATAACCAGAAAAACCATCCATCATTGACATTCTAGAGGCTCCCACTACTTTCTGCAGGATGTGGTCCATCTTAGGCAGTGGATAATTATCCTTTAAAGATGCTCTATTTAAATTCCTGAAATCCACACATAGCCTTATTTCCCCGTTTTTCTTTCGGACAGGGACCAAATTTGCAACCCATTCTGAGTACCTCAATGGCACAATTATTTTGGCCTTTAGCAGCTTCTTGATTTCTTTTTCAATGGAGGGAAGCAGCAGAGGATTTATCTGTCTGAGCTTCTACTTATAAGGCTTTGCATCTTCCCTTAGAGGAATTTTATGCTGCATTATGTTGACATCAAAAGTTTTCAGGTCCTGATAGGACCATGCAAATACATCCTTGTATGACTGAAATTATTCCAAGTATTTCCTTTTGTATTCCTCTGGGACCTTCTTAGATAGTTTTACAATTTTAGGCTCCACATTGGTTCCCAGATTCAGATCTTCCATTTGATTTTCTTCTACTACTTTATTATGCTGCAATGGAACATCATTTTTGTCAAATAGCCTTTCTAGAGGCACCAGCCCTCTAGGTATGACATTCCCTTTCAGCTGCAACACTTTACTTCCTGCCATTTTCTCTTCCCACTTATTTTCTGAGATGTTTTCAGCCTTGTCTTCTTTACAATCATCAATCTCCATATTAGAGAATTCTCCCACTGTCTCCAGGAATTTCTTCATCTGTTCATCATCTTCAAATACCTACTAGTGCTTAACATTATCTGGGATTGATGGTCTATAACGTACCTCAATTTCATACCTCAAGAGAGGGTTCTGAGGAGGACGAAATGTACTAGCAGCCACAGCAAGAGAATCTGCCATTCTATTCTGCTCTCGGGGCATGTAATGGATATTGAATGCTGAGAAGAAATTCTCCACCATGTCCCACACTTCGTTCCTGTATGCCCTCAACTGAGGATTCTTAGTTTGACATTGATTTGTGATCTGTCTGACCACCAGCTCAGAATCTCCCAAGACCTTTAAACATTGTATGCCCATGATCCTGGCTGTCTGCAATCCCAACAAGAGTGCTTCATATTCAGCTACATTATTAGTAGCTTCATACTTCAATTTAAAAGACAGTGGCACCCATTTTCTTGTAGGAGAAATTAATAATACTCCAGCCCCATTGCCTTCTCTTGAATTTGCTCCATCGAAATGTAAAGTCCATACTCCTTCCTCATTGTTTTCTAAAGGTTGCTCGGTTTTAATCTGACAGAAGGAAGGTTCATGAGCAAAATTTTGATCTTCTTTGAGCATAAAACATGAAAAATATCCCTCCTTGCTGTAGACTGGTGCATTCTCTGAGCTGTCAGCCTTAGTCACCATCTTGACAAATCTAGTTTCTCTGTATAACCTCCTCTCCTGGCCACCACAAATAGGGATAGTGGCATATGTTAAATCCATTTTGAGAGACCCACCTATTTTTGTACCCCAGGACCTTGACAGCAGCATGCCAAAGCGGGCTGGGATATCAGCCACCACAATGTCCATTACTACACTTTTTGCTGGGATCTGGGCCAGATTGACCACTAGATCTTTAATCATCCCCAAGCATTTAACTCTTTTGGAATCAAATGAGTATAGATCTTTATATGGACGAGTGATTTGCAGTCCTAGTTGTTCCATGACAGACAAAGGCATAAGATTATGGGAAGCCCCAGAATCTAACATACAATTGTGTAACAGCAAGTCATGAATAACTAGAGACACATAGAAAGGAGGAGTAGAAGGGTCTATCTCCTCGACATGTGGGCCAAAGACTACCATGGGTCTTTCTTCTTGAAGATTAAGACTGTCTGGGATTATTGGTGCTTCAGGAGGGAACATAAAAGAAGTAACTTGAGATTGATATGCAGGTTGTTTCAGCAGTTCAGTCAAAGGGACTGGGATTTTGAATTTCTCAAGTTCTTTTTTCAAATTGAAAGCAGGAGAGGGCTTTTCTATTACAACTTCTTTTGACTCTTTATTTTCAGCTGAGGGTTTAACTTCTTTTGATACAGGCTCAGCATTAGGAGGAGTGACTACTTTTGAGGAAGAAGGAACTTGATCATTAGACTACAGAGGTTTGTTTAGAGGACTCTTACCTTTATCTGTGACCTTCTTCATTGTTGACTCCTTTTGAGAAGGTGTTTCCCTCTGGGGAGGCTCTTCTTCTTGATCTTGAGTCCGGGTCCTCTTCCTGGAAGATCCGAGGTCATATTTTTTGTTAAAATGTGCTTGCATGAAATCATTAAACTGCTTGCAATAGTGATCAATTTCTGCTTCTTCTTCTTCTTGCAAAGTGCATTCTATTTCCTCATTATTTGAAAAAGCAAGATTTGAATATTCTAGCTCATAAGCAGCATCTTCAGTGGATTCATCTACTGGTCCTTCTAGATATAATGGGTGTGGCACTTGATCATGTTGCTCCTTTGTTTCCCTTGGCAATATTTTTAGGGGTGGCTTTCTATACTGAGGGTTGTAACCTTTGTTTGGAGCATTATAAAAATTCTTGGGGGTTGTATTCTTGGCCTCCAGTTCTAGCTTGACCATATTTTTGATCATCTTTCTTATTTCCTCCATTTTATCTGAATCCTTATCCCGATTAGAAGTAGATACTTCCTCTTTACCCCTTCTTCTAACTTCCTGTTCAGTCTTTCCTTTTAATTTCCCAGTGGAGGCAAAATTTGCTTCCAACTCAAGAGCATCCGACTGAGCATCATCTAGGGTGGCAGACTTTCTTTCCCTGAGAGAGAAACCAAAATCTGAGTCAAAGGCTGCTATGAAAACAAATTTGGTAGCATTCTGATGAGGCTTCATATCTGCAGGGAGATTCAAATATAAATTATTAAATCTTTTGATAAATTCTGACACCCCTTCATTGTGTTTCTTCTTGAGTGTATTAAACTCAGTAAGACACTGTCCATGATATTTCTTTTCTCCCCATTTTTTGAGAAAAGTATTTCCATATTATCCCAAGTAGTTATGGAATGGATTCCCAATGTCGTGAACCATTTTCTAGCTTCACCGTCCAGAGATTGCACAAACAGTCTTAAGACTACATCCAGATGTTCAACATTAAAGTTTTCTGCAAAAGAGCAGAAAGTCTCAAGATGTTTCTGAGCATCAATTTCATTTTCTCTAGTGAATCTGGGCAATATCTTCAAATAATCCTATGGCATATCATTCAGCACTTGAGGTAATGCCAGGGGAGCATATTTATTCAATAAAAAGGCTGGAACATTAGCCATTGGGGGAGGTTGTGCAACAATCTGATGTACAAATGGAGGAAGAGGAGGAGGAGGATGTGGAGTATGAATAACAATGGGAATATATTGTATAACAGGCTAAGGTGTTGATGGGAACAATTCACGATTAACAGGGGCTACCTCTGTAACTTCTTTAACTTCTTCGGCCTCAGGGGTAGGACAAAAGTTCTCTTTGGTTCTGGCACTTCCCCTGGGTGGGCTATCTGAGTAATATTCAAGATTTTCCTTAGTGGAGTCGGGATTTTCTACTAGGATTTCTTGAGAAGAAGAGGATAAATAATCTTCTGTGGAAAACTCAGGGATTTCGGCATGGGCTGACTTCTTTTCTTTCCAACTTCTTCTGTGTATAATCTTCTCTGGGTCAGACACAGAGGGTATCTTCGATTTAGACATATCTAACCTCAAATGTGGCTTTCGAGGAGCGAGGACTACCAATAGATTTATCAAATAAACAATAGTGTGGAGTCGCCAACGTGAGAGATATGAAACTCTTCAACTCTCTGTGCTCACCTGATTAGAGAGTGAATAAATTTTGTCGAGGCCCAGGGAACTGATATTCTCAAATTCATCCCTGGCAACGACGCCAGAAAGATGTAGTCGACAATTATTGTCCCTCCTAGAGACAGTCTAGAGTTGCCATAGACCAGTGCCTAAGACATCTTAGCATAGCAGGAGGCATATGATAAAGCTTGGGTGTCAATCCAATAAGCTCTCCTACTATCTCTTGTAAAACAAGGAAATTGATTAAATGTGACCAGAAATTACAGAAACTACCACAGGAAAAGTAGTGTTGCAGAGACAAGATGCAAAGCTCCCACACAAAAGCATCAGACAGTTAAGAGACAATTTACTGTAAAGAGGGCCGATTCAAATAATATGCCACAGAAATCAAGTTATCAGAAGGAATATGGAGTGAAAGAAATATAAGAGGATATTAGTTAACCTTGGTCTAATACCCAGATACACAACAAAACCATGCATGGGCTTATCAATCTAAGAATCCATACATGACAATGGCGTTTTAAAAGCACCCTCCCAAAGAAACTAATATAGCATAAAAATGGATGAAATGAATATGAAACAGTATACCATGCATGAGCCTATTTAAAGTGCTTGACTGATTTTAAGTATGGGCATCAACTAGGATGAATCCTTACCAAACCAGTGAGCCACTCACATTCCAAAACATGATACAAGAGGATAAATGAAATGGAAAGAGATATTGTATTAACACATGAGAGAAAATTACATACTGTGAAATATAAAAGACCAGAATCCTCATTATAGATAGAACTCCTCCTCACTGAGACCCTACGGGCTCTGAGCCTTCATACAAAAGCCTTACAAAATGTGTACAAAAATTCCTTTCACTGCACACTTCTCTGATAGAAATATGGAACCTTTACAATGTTTTTCCTCTTCCTTTTTATAGAGGAAGGAGGAGAGAAACTAATAAAAGAAGTAGGTGAAACAATTAACTATTTCATTGAAACAAAATGGTGAGTAAATGCCCACCCAAAGTGTTTGACGGCGCAAGAACGCTGTAAGTACTCTGTGGTTGCTCCATAAAATAAATGCAGTAGGTGCAAATCTCTTCAGGGGTAAGGTATGAAGAATAAAATATATAGCATTCTGTACTCTTCTGAGAGAAAAATCTGTTGGAGTAAAACCTGGAGGATATGATTTTATGTACTGGTACTTTCTGTCTTCTGAAGGCCAATTTGAAATTTAAATTCTTCAATGCCAGGCACTGCATTTCTTAAATCTTTCATTGACGTTGTTTGCCACGGTAATTAATATCTCCATCTGTAACATCTGCATCTTGAATTTCTCTGGAGGTTTCGACAGATTTTAACCCTTGCTTCATTTAATATTGGTCATGTCATAGTGGCTCCCGGATCTTTCTTCACAAATCTTTCTCCTGAAACAAGGTCCTGTCACGCGTTCTCGGCTTCTGTAAATGGAGGCGGTGAAATTATGATAATTTTTCACCATTGTAAACCTGCAAAATCCACAAACATATTAAATAAAACCTGGCACAATAGTGGTGAATGCTATTGTGATCATGGAGCGGTGGTATAGGATGGGAGAAATGACGAAAAGACGCAGGGTGATGAACACTGTGGATAAAAATGGAGGAACGAAGGGTGGAAATGAAAAATGCAGTGGGGCGACAATGGATGAGCGACGCGGAAACACATAACATAAATACTGAAATATGACACGTAAGCGAAGTATATGAAGGGTGGAGGCAAACGCACATAACACGTGGGCATGTGGCAGGGAGGTACGAAAGACTGGTAATAGGATGACGTGGGTGAGGAGTTGGTTGATCAGCGGAACATGTGAATGATTCTGGGCCTTACGATCCGTGAACAAGATCAACGGCTGAAACTTGGTGGGAGGGTGATGGACTGTGGGCCTGAAACATTGTGCAATGGGTTTAACACATACACAACTTCGCAGCACGGCGACCGTAGGATGGTGCCTTATATTTTGGATGGCTCATATCGATTTCACTACACGGCTACGCCCAGAAGATAATGCGCGATGAGGAGCGGTTTTGACACCGTACTCAGGGACGCGTGGCAGGCACTTGATGGAATCGCTTTTATTTAGAGAATACCGCCTGCCTGTGAAAGGCAGTGCGATGAAAACAAGCCTGGTTTTTAAGCGATGGACACGGGGTGGGGACCACTAGGGCAATAGGCAGCGGACCGTTGATTTTTGTTTGATCTGACGGCTGATAGCGCGCCCAATAACCATATACGGCAAGCGCCTTAGGATTTGGCGTTTGGTTTCGGGGCCAGGTTGTGTGGAAGGAATAGGTGCCAGGGTTAAGACCAAAGGGGCTAGGTCCTATATAATTTTAGGCGCAGATTTTAGCCTTTTGTTCAATGTATTTCGTGGGGCAGAAATGGTAACGAGAGGTAGGATAGGAAGATTATAGGCCACGAAAGGGGTTCGAAATGGATTTAAATGGAACTGCAAGCCCAAAGACTGGAATGGAGGGGCTAATGGCCAAAAAATTTGGTGGGGGCTGACATGGATAACATACTATATTCAAGTTGCCTTCATCAAGCCTGCGGGTATACTCAGGTTGCCTTCATCAAACCTACGTATACAATGTGAAACATTACCTTTATCATTTCTCTGTCACTGCATGAAATTCCTTTTTCTGTCACATCTGAACTGACCTGTAGATTCATCATTTTTACATATTTAACAAATAGGTTACTATCAAAAGGCAAGTCACAAGTAGGTTTCCATCAAGGACAACATATCAACATATTACATCATAATGCCAACACGCATTTTTCTGAAATTTAAAAACTATAGTAGTGCTCCTTCATGGTATGCACTAGGGAATTTTACTACATTAAGGGCACAAGTGTTATCGATTATTCAAGCAACATTACATTGTGTTATTTAGCGCATTATAATCCCCTCCTCCCAAATTTACTCACTTTCACCAGTTTTCTTGGGGTAAACATGAGCCTCCTATATGACAAGACTTGGCCTCCTATATGACCTTAAGGAAATAGAGTTGATAAATTAAGACCTCGCCGACCTCCCTCAGTTACTACAGGACCTCCAAGAGCAACCCAAACCCTCCAGGTTTCCAACCCTTGAGTTAACTCACTCTTTCACTAACCTAGAGCCTCATTCTCTCCCTTCCCAAGGCATGCAAGTGATTATAAGCCTACAGTCGCTCCCATAGGCCTTCCCACCAGTGATTGTGGACTTTTCCAATCAGTTCTATGCCAACGACCTCAAATTCTGAGCCACGTTTTTAGGGCTAGGACTTGGGCCTCTGCCCAGAACTCTGTGAAACTTCCAAAAATGATGAATGACATAGAAATAAAGTTTCCAAACCAAAACTAGAACATGGACTTGACCCGGCCCCTCCCAACTAGGACTGACATTCCATCAAACATATGATAAACATGCAACCTACAAGTCATGAATCTGTATCTGAACATAAGGATCTAAAAAATATCTAAGGTTTAACGAAAATGACCAATGCCTTCTCACCATAGTTGTTACAACATCAACTAGGTCATGCATTCATTAACCAGGCATTCATTAATGAACATGTGATAAGATCCATACATAAATCTGTCATCGAGTTGTATGTATTATTTACTTGCTATTTTTGGCATGCATGGTTATGTATATCTCTTCTTGGTTATTTTGATGTCATTGGCATGGGTTTTTCCACGTGTGAGAGCGTTCTTCATCCTATCCTTTCCATTTCCAGATAGCCATGATGTGATGGGGTTCTCATGTTTTAGTTGAGATGGATTGTCGGATGGATTCGAAACTGAGTGAGGTGGTGTCTGAAAGAAAGAACACATGGCCCAATGGTCCCTAAATTAGACTGTGGATTGTGGTAAAGCCTTGGCCTAGTGACCCCTGAACTAAACTATGGCTTGTGATAATGCTATATTTTTGTGTTACCTTGGTGGGCCTATGAATCCTCAACTGGTGAATGACAAGTTATACGGTAAAGCCTAGAGTGGGTGCCCTACATCAAGCCTAGGAATACTTGGCTAGTGATTGTCAAGATATATGGTAAATCCTTGAGGGTGGAGTCTCAATTAGGCCTAGGAATTGCGATTGGTGAATGGTGGGATATATGGTAAAGCCTAGAGACTAGGAGACAAGAAAATTCCTCAACATGTAGATGGAGAATTCTGGTGGCATCCATGCTTTTTTAAGGCATAGTGATCTGGTGGTGATTGTGGTAATGCTTGGTTCTATTTATGAGGGTGAGGTGGTTTAGCATAAGGAATCCCTGGTTGATTTCTTCTTATGAGTCCCAAATTCATGCTTGGAATATGCCACGGGGGTGATTGGCTGAAATAAATATTTGTCTCAGCCAATCTATGGTTGGGTGGTACGTGGAAGTACCAAACCTAGTTGGATTTGCATTCATTAATAAGATTTCCTTTCCTTGGTATTCTATGTGCAAATGTATTGGATCATATGTGGCATTTATGGTTGTTGTATCCTTGTTATTTATGTTTGTTATGAGTATGTTTTATGAAAATTATGATGTATGGCTCTCATCATGTTTTTATTTGTAAATGATTGAATAATGAATATATGACCTAAAAGATGATACTGCAACTAATGTGATAAGGCACCAATTATTATTAGTGATTCTCAGAAAAGTATGAGACCCCTATGATTAGATTTGTTATTATGTACTATAGAATGCATATTTCTAACATGTTTGATGAAATGCTTATCATGGCTAGTAGGGGTCCAGTCAATTCATTGATCAAATGTTTGCATTAGTAATTTTTTTTCAGTGTTATCTATCATTTCTGTAAGTCTCATGGAGTTTTGGGCAATGGCCTGAGTCTTGGCCTTGAAAAAGTGGCACATAATATAGGGTCACTAGCACACGACTACTTGAAAAATTCTGTAATCGATGTGATGGCATTGCAGTGATAGAACCTGGATGGTTCCAAACACATTGTTTCCTTCTCATGGGAGCAACTGGGGTGTTTGGTCAGTAAAATACAAGTGGCTTGAGGAGTTAAGCACCTAAAAAGGTTGGTTAGCTCCTGGAGGTTCTATATGATGTGTGAACGGTAAATTTGATTGTCTTCTGTTAGTTCCACCTCCTTAAGGTGACCTAGGAGGTTGAATCTCATCATAGTGGTATCTTGTCATATGTTTACCCTGGTGGACTGGTTAGCTTGGGTAAATGTGGGAGGAGGGCATTACAGAGTGGTATCAAAGAATGGTTCCGTTCTCTTTGGGTGGTGTCTGATTTTCATTCTCTTGGTGTGATATCTGATAACATAGAGTGGTATCAGAGCATTTTCACCCCTTGGACTGGATGGGCGGTATGTTGGTCATGCAGTCATGTCAGTTACATATGTGTTCCTTATACTTATGGTCAATGTTTTTTTTGCATATTCATGGTGGTGGTCATGGTTGGAGTCGTGTTGCCATGTGAAATTTGATGGTGTTGTTGTGGAATGTGTCATCATGAGTGTATGATTGGTTATGCATTGTTTATGCATGTTGGTGTTACATGTTGTTAAACATACATTGATATGGTTGTAGTTGTCATGCATGAGATCATTATGTGTGGTTGACATGGTCATGCATTGATGACTAGACTATGGTTAGGATGATATCTATATGATTTTATGATTATGTTTATAAATGTGTTGTGCTAATCTAGTTGATCTTGCAGATGTGATCTACTAAATCAATTTTTTGCTCAAAATTGAATGTTGTTGCAATGGTTCGGAACCTAGACAACCGCATAGATCTCGTCATTCTGAATACGACACAACTCATTTCATGCAAAATAGACTCTATATGCTCCTGTAATTGTGTTTTTTTTTGTTTTTGGAAACAACACAAAAAAATTTGGCTTTTGGGTTTGCAGTGCTGCATAGACAGTAGTCCGTATTGTTGACTGGACCCTGACTGTACAGGCTAACTCTGTTTGGTTAGCCACTCTCTGCTTTCCACTTGTCAGATTTATATGGATTCGTGGTTGGTGTTATTTCATTGCATTTGGGGTTGGTGAAGTGGACCAACTAGGAGGGACCATGTGGGCCAACTAGAGGCTACCACATGGCCTCCTTGTGGCCACCAAAATTTTGGTAAGGTTGAACAACAAGCCTAGGATTCGAACTGAAGACATCCATTAATGCATTCAAGCCATATACCATGTCCTCTACAGTTGTTTCTTAACCATATAAGTCTCCAACTATATTTAAACTTTAACAATATTGTGAGCGGGGGTGGGGACCGGGGTTAACCCCCAACCTTGGTCCGCAGACCAGGGTTAGGGCCTAACCCCGACCCAACATATATCAAAGTTTTATAAACTAAATTCTTGGCATGAAATACTCTAGCAGATTAAAACGTTAATAAATAACCCAAAACCATATAATATATCATGTATAACAAAGTCTACGCAGCGGTCAGGCAGAATGTAAATAGTTGTGATGGCAGACAGGTCACATGGCGGAGTACATAAAATTTGTTTCCAAGTTTGGAGCAGGGTTTCGTGACAATTACAACAACGGATAGTTGGAGCGTTCACATGTCATGTCCCGGCTACGCTTTATGTTACCATCGGAGCCAGAACCACAAGAGGGTAGCAGAACCTGCAGGGGGCAGGGTTCCGCTAACCCAACCCGCCTTCAACCTCAAGTCACCGCCCAGGAACCCAATTCAACCAACCATGGTGGGAAAATGAGAAATCAATGGAGGGGTTTATGCGAAATGACAAAAAATTGGTTGAGTACGAGGGTCACTCGCGCGATTAAGGAGGCGACAATTTGCCTCCTTGCTGGCGAGAATCTCGTTGGCGCCGGGCCAAAATGTTTCTCCCTAACGCCGAAAAAGGTGCAATTTGTCTCCTAGGGCTAAAAAAAAGGGAATTTTGTGGAATGAATAGCAAAGAACCTTTTGGAGATCATATCTTTTGCATTTTTTGGCCTTTTTGGGAGAAGAAAGAGGCTAGACTAGGGTTTTTTTACAGTTCTAAAGCCATTGGAGCCATCATTGAAGCCATTTGGGCACTATAACTTGATGTAAACACCATTTTTTGAGCATAATGAAAGAGGCACAACCATAGGAAGATGGACCGAAAGATGTAGCCCAGGAGGGGTGTACTCCTTCATCATTTGTTGTGTTGTGTTTGCTATTATGGTGATGTTGTCTCTTGTTTTCTGCAAAAATTAAGCTTTTGATTCATTTTTATGTGTTTAATAATTTGACATGAGAGGATTATAAACCAAATTAATCACTTGCAAAATCTACATAATACTCAAGCAGTTTCATATACATATCAAGATGAGATATTCTCCTTGAATTATACTGAGGTACATTGGTTTGTTTATGATTTGGTTTAGATTGCATAGTATGCCTTGTAGGAAAGAGATCAAGATGAATAGAAATATGGTATACTATAGTTCACGAGATTATCCTTGTGGATTATATTAGAAGTGTGGTGGTGGGCACTCTTCTGACTTAGTAGGCACATTGAGAAGTTTTAAGGTTGAAATAAGAAGTTGTAAATAAGACATTGAAAGAATCATATAGGCACAGGAGAAACAAGCATAATTTAATGCGATAATCCTTCAGAGTTTGTCATAATTTCAGTGACTGGGACAACTTCAGATCATCCATTGGTAGGAGGATAGGACTAATGGAGCATACGACAGTTGGTCTCATGGTGGTCACAGGCCAGATAGGGATGACACGGTTAGAGATGGAAGGCTCTTGGATAATTCAGATAGGTGAGGTGATGGACATAGGTTATATTATTCTAGTTCTGGTTCTAACAAGAACTATGATCGTCATAATTATCATCCTTAAATGATGAGTGAGAAGGGATATATGTCGGATGAGTTCAAGAAAGCTAAGCCACCTACTTTTGATGGAGATTTGAATAAATTATAGGATGCAGAGGCTTTGTTACTTGGGTTGAAGAAATTATTTGAATTGGATGAGTACACAAAGAATATGAAGGCCAGAATAGCTATCTTCAACCTTAGAGAGAAAGCATACATCTCTTGAGAAGATGTAAAATGGGTCAGAGACATCAGGGCAGAATACTGGAGTTGGCATGAATTCAAGAGACTCTTCAGGAAGAAACACTTGTCAGAAAGGTACTACAATAGAAAAATCAAGGAATTATATGAGGTTAAGGTGGGGTCAATGATAAATGAGGAGTATACGATAAATTTCTTGGAGCTATTGATGTATGTATCGTATCTTGAGGAATAAAATGCTAAATTTCAAAGATTTTTCTGTGGATTTCCATTAGCTTTTAGAGATTGGATTGAGTATGATGAGCATCAGTCACTTGAGGAAGTTATTGGAAAATTGAAGCATTTTTATGAGAAGTCAAAGTGTAAGAATGAATCTCATCAAGGATGGAAAGGGAAAGATAAGGGTAAAGGTAAATGACAATCGAAAAGAACAAGGCCTCAAAATGTAGAACAGAAAGAGAATGTTGCACCATACAATAATTTCAACGTAGTTAGACAGGGACATGAATCACAACAGCAGAATAGAGGTGATGGTATAGGGTGGTTGGAGTATTGGAAATGTGGTAAGGAGCATATTAAGAGAGATTTACCGCATAATCAGGGTGGTAGGCCTCAAATATATGGTGTAGAGGAGGTGTAGACTATTGGGGATGCTGGGAAAATAATTTCTCATATCTATGCAGCGCTGGATAACATGTAGGAAAATCACCAGGCATCTATCATTGAGATGGACGGTAAGCTTTGTGATCAATTTTTTTCTATTTTTATCGAACCTAGATCTAATTATAGTTATGTTAACCCTGACTTGGTGGATAAGTGTGGTTTGAAAAAAGAAGTGCATGCAAAATCTTGGTTAGTGCAGTTGGCTACATGTAAAAAGAAGAGAGTTCATCATTGGGTAAGAGCTTGTGCTTTTGAACTGAATGGTATGCCTACTTGTATGTATTGTCGTTGGGATCATACAATATGTTGTTGGGTATGGACTGGTTGTATCTTCATAGGACCAAAGTGGATTGTTATGACACAACCATTGGTTGTTTGGATGACAGTAGGGAACAAAGAGTCTTATAGGGTAAGAAGAAAGCAACATCAGTTAGGATGGTGACAACGATGCAAGCAAATTTCAGTCGCAGAAAAAGGTATGTGTTATTTGTAGTGCATATTTATAGTGATAAATGTAAGCAAGATGAGGATGCAGAGATATTGAGCATGTACCTGGTTTTACAGCAGTTTCAGGATGTGTTTCCAATAGAGATTTCAGATTTATCGCCTCAAAAGGAAGTATAATTTTCTATTGAGTTGGTACTAGGGGTAGCACTAGCATCAAAGGCACCGTACATAATGAGCACTCCATAGTTAGTAGAGCTGAAGTTGCAATTGAAGGAAATGATTGAAAATATATATAGTAAGCCAAGTGTATCACCATGGGGTGCACCGATATTTTTTATGAAGCAGAAGGATGGTACTCTCAGGCTATGCATTAATTACAGGCAATTGAAAAAAGTGATCGTCAAGAATATATATTCATTTTCGAGGATTGATGACTTAGTCGATTAATTGAAGGGAGAAGTAGTGTTCTCGAAGATTGATCTGAGATCAAGATACCATCAGATACGCATCAAGGAAAAGGACATTTACAAGACAAATTTCTAGAATAGGAATGTGCATTATGAGTTTTTTGTAGTTCCATTTTGTTTGAATAATGCTCCAACTACTTTTATGTTCTTGATGAATAGTGTATTGCGTCATTATCTCGGCACATTTGTTATTGTATTTGTTGATGACATATTGATATATTCTAAGAATGAGGAATAACATGTTGAACATTTAGCAACAGTATTGAGATTTCTAAGAGAGCATCAGTTGTGTACCAAGCTTAAACAATGTAGTTTCTTTCAGTAGGGAAAATTTTAGGGGCTAATATTCGCAAGTGAGCTAATTTTATATACTTATTTCAAAAAAAATATTCGCCAATTTCAACTTTTTCTAAAAATAATTCGCCCAAGTTTTATAGTATGAAATTATTTTAATTTAAAATTCACCAAGATCTTATATAGACTAATATAATATAATCAAAATTTTAGATATTTTTACAAAAAATATCATTAATCATTTTAATTTTTTTCTATTATAAATTATTAAGATTCGCCAAGGTTTCTAAACTTTAAAATAGATATCCATCCTTAAAAGTTTCCCTGTCATTCAGATATAGGTACATTACTTGGGGCATGTTGTCTCCAAGGAAGGTATAACAGTGGATCCAAAGAAGATAAGACTATCATGGAGTGAGAAGCTCCTAAAAATATGGAATAGGTAAGGCCAGTCATGGGACTAGCAGGTTATTATAGGAGGTTCATTAGGAACTTCTCTCAGATTTCATATCCTATTACGTCACTGCAGAGGCAAGGTAAGAAATTTGAATGGACAGAGGAATGTGAAATAAGTTTTGAATAGTTGAAACATTTGTTTACAATTTATCCAATGTTAAAGATTTAAGATTCAGACAAGGAATTTGTGGTATGTATAGATGCTTGCAAGGGAGAACTCGGCAGAGTCCTTATGCATGAAGGATAGGTAGTATGCTATGATTCATGGAAACTGAATGACCGTGAGCATAATTATCCAACACGTGATCTTTAGTTTTAAGTGATCATCCATGCGTTGAAGATGTGGAGGCACTATCTTCTTGGCAGGAGGTTTGTATTGATGAGTGATCACAGTGGGTTGAGATACTTGTTTGACCAGTCAAATCTGAATGCCAGGAAACCTAGATGGTTGGCCACAATCAGTGAGTTCAAATTTAAGATCAGGTACATCAAGGGTAAAGAGAACATGGTTGCATATGCTCTTAGCAAGCGGATACAAGTGAATCATATAGCAACTATGAGTTCTTATGGGACAGACTTACAATATTGGATGTTACAGGCAGGACAATAGGATAATAGGTACATGGAGCTTAGGCTAAGGTTATAGAATAGTACAGGATAGGTACAGGTACAAGTAGTGGTATAGGTACAGGTGCACAGGATGTGGACTATCATCTCTCAACGGATGGCTTGATCAAATTTAGGGACCATATATATGTTCCAGACAACATTGAGCTCAAGAAGGCTATCTTAAGATATTTTCATGTGAAACCATATTCAAGTCACCTAGGATACCAGAAGACATTGACATAAGTAAAGAAGTTATATCATTGGCTGAATCTTAAGAAGGATGTGGCAGAGTTCGTGGCTAGATATTTGGACTGTCAACAGGTAAAGGCAGAGTGTAAACATTTAGGTGTACTTCTATAGCCAATTCTAATTCAAGAGTGGAAATGGGAGGTCATTTCCATGGGTTTCATTAAATGTTTTTTGAGGACATCTAGATAGCATGATTCCATCATGGTTTTGGTGGACATGTTGACTAAGGTAGTTCACTTCTTTCCAGTGAATACTATGTATTCAGCTAGTGATGTGGTACAGGTATTCATCAAAGATGTGGGTATATTTCATGGTGTTCCAAAGAATATTGTGTCAGATAGGGATGCTAAGTTTACTTCCAAGTTTTGGAAGGAGTTGTTTACAGGATTGGGTATAGAGTTGTCCTTCAACGTGGTTTATCATCCACAAACATATGGACAGAGAGAGAGGGCCAATGAGATATTTGAATACATGTTGATGATGTATGTGATGCATAAATAGAGGATATGGGAGGATTACCTTCTGTTGGTTGAGTTTTCTTACAACAATAGTTACCAGGAGTCAATGAGGATGAGTCCGTTTGAGGCATTGTATGGGCAGAGTTGTAATACTACCATCAATTGGAGTGATCTGGTAAACAGGGTATTGATAGGATTGTACATGTTGGCAGAAATGGAACAGGAAATGCAGGTAATCAAGAAGAATCTAATTGCAACATAGGAAAGGCAGAAAATCTATGCAAATCGTAATGGGTTGTTTAAGGAGTTCCAAGTTGGGGAACAGGTGTACTTGTGCATCAAACCCAAGAAGAGCTCCTTGAGGATTGGATTAGGCGCCAAGATGACACCTCGGTATTTTGGACCTTTCAATATTATTGAAAGGATCGGACCAGTACCCTATCAACTTGCACTGCCTCCGATAATGAAAGTCCATGATGTTTTCCATGTGTCATTACTTAAGAAGTATGTTAAATATGTTGATCATGTGATTCACTAGTCCATATTTCATGTGTAGCCAAAAGGATAACTCTAGCCAGAACTATAGTTTATTTTGCAGAGAAATATGTTCATGCTCCGGAACTGAGCAATCAAGTAGGTTAAAGTGCAGTGGAAGTACTTTGGGCCCCATGATGCTGATGGGCCTCCAAATTAGACATAAATTAAGGCCTATTTGACCATCCTTCAACACATTAAACCTCTCACTTTTGTATTAGATGACATATTTTTAGCTTTAATATGTTCATTAGGAAGGTTTAGAGATAATTGCATATTTTTCCTAATATTATTTATTTTTGTAGAATATTGTGAGAATATTGGGTCGATTATGAAGATTTTGAGGAGGAGATAATCTAGGGACTTCCTCCCTACTACAGGAGGATTAATATTGGATAATAAATGAAAAAAATATCATGATATTATTGAAAATTTCTAGAGCTCCAATGATTGAGAAAATCTAGGAATTTGCTTCGTGTCATTTAATGCAGATTCTTAGTGTTGGGAACCAAATCCACTATTCGAGAGATTTTAAAAGGGAAAATTCTTCCTTTCAAAGAGAATGCTTCCCCATCAATTTTTATAAGTCCCAATTCGAATTTTCCTCTATGGGCATGTATTTCTTAGTCTTCTTGTGGAGAAAATTTGTTATTTAGCAACTCCACTTTCATTTCTGGTAGGGATGTACTTGGTTTGATTCAAAGAATTAAGTTTGGTGCCATTTTTAGCTTCTAAATATTGGTTTCCTTCATTGGACTCTAAGTTATCTTGGTATTGGACATCCTAGGAGCCATAGATCCCTCTTTTATAATTTATTTATGTCCTTTGAATGTCTTTTTTCAGTTGCATCTCTTATTTCTTCATTTACTATTCATGCTTCTTTTGTTGTAGGTTACATTCGTTAAATGATTGAAGTGAATTGTTTTACAGGTTATTTAAAAATTCACAAGAATGATGCATCCTTAGAACAACTTTTAAAATTTATATTCATCATTGAGCTACTTGGATTGGTCTACTAGTTCACAGATCTAGAATTTCTAGAAATCCCCTGTAGCAAAATAGTAGTAATTTTCTGCTATTTTTGAGAGCATGCTAATGAGATTAGTTTGAGTTGATTCCACTTGTATTTGTTCAAAAACAAAATCACGTTAATAAAAAAATTTACCCCATAGCATTTTCACTTGATTAGGTTAGGCATTTGGTAGGTTAACACGTCACTAGTTCTTGAATTTCCAGTTTTTAGAATAGTAATTTTCTGCTATTTTTAGCACGTGCTAACAGGGGAATTTTGGAGTGATTCCATTTGGAATGGAGTACTAATACATCCTAATTAATAAAAAAAGTTCCCATCCCATTTTTAGTTGATTTACTTGGGCATTTTGCAAGTTATCTTTCTCTCGTAGCAAAACTGAGCCTCCTGCAGGGCCTCTTATAGCACTACTGTAGCAGTCTTGTAGCACTCCTGTAGCATGTGTAAACTTGACTAGATCTTCTCCAAAAGACTATTTTTTGACCCTTTTTCTTGAATAATTACCCCTAGTCTCTAAATACATGAATTAGGAATAATAAACACCACTTAGGACTTGTCTTTTTACAAAGTAGATTAGTCTTATTTATTTGAATTCATGCTCTTATGATTTCAATTACAAATTGTTGTTCTTGCATAGGATTACTTTCTTTTCAAGACAAATTTTCACATTATGAAATTAGACTAATGATTCACATTTTTACAAGTAGCACAAGGTTTACATTATGCAAATATACAAATACTTTTCATTCTTGCAAATAGCATAACCTTTACCTTCTTGAAGTTAGGATTAGTGTTTACATTTGAGAAAGTAGCATTTCTATTTCTTGCAAATAGAGTAACATTTCCATTTCTACAATTAGTTTAGGCTAGTGTTTGATTTCATGATATTCACTTCATTGCATCAAATCAACAGAATAAGGAAACATTGTATGGTGCACATATAGTGTCAACACCTCTTAAGCTTGTATGAACCTCGGGTTGATAATTTAAGTCGATAGCCTCAAGTGTTGCAACGTTCTTGTTGCAATACTGGGGCTCATCACTTTTTGGCGTCATTGTCATGGAGGTGTCAAATAAAGGATTGTTTTCTTCCCTAGTTGATTCATTTATTTTACTTTCTTCAAAAACAAAAAAAATGCATTAGGCATCTTTCATTTCAAGAACAAAAATTGCATTATATTAGAATTTTAATTCAATTTTTTTTTATAAAAATATAAAAATAATTCTCCAACACCAACCCCCCCACTCATTTAACCACTTGGTGCAATAAGAGCCACATCACCATCCACTTTTCCAAGTAGAAGAAGAATAGGTGGTAGAGAAGGTAGAAGAAATGAATGGAGACAATGAAAATGAGGAAGATACTCTTGGATTTTTCATTCAAGGTATTGATATCAGCGTCCATATGAAGAGAATCCCTCCATATTTCCTTCCTATCTTCCATGGTATGAGGTCAGGGGATCCAGAAACCTTTCTCTTTGAATTTGAAATCCTTTGTAGATATTATGGTTACTTACTAAACACTCAAAAATTGAGATTGTTTCTGGAAACATTGAAGGATAAAGCTCTTAAATGGTTCATGAGTTTAGGGACTAATTCAATAATATCATGGAATGATATGCAAAATATATTTCTAGAAAAATATAAATATCATGTTCTTAAAGAAGAAATATTTTTAATGACTCAAAAACAAGATGAGAGCCTTGAGGATCTAATAGATAGATTCATGTATAATACTAATAGGGAAAAATTACATCATTTAGGATTTGACACACTAAAAACCCTCTTACTTAGAGCAAATAGGGATGAGTGGATTGAGTTCCTTGATCTCATGATTAGATTTGATGTATACCAATTATCATTTGAATAAATTTGTGAAACATGCAAGCGCATGTCAAGAGGAAGGGCAAGGGTAAGTAAATCAACATCAAGACCAATAAGTCAAGTTTAACTTGGAAATTTGTTTGATAAATTTAAAATAGAAATTCTTAGCAATATAATCCAACAAGTAGAAATGTTAAGAATGCAAGATGAGAAAAACGATGTTGATATTTTTGTTTTCCATGTAGAATCACATGCTATTAAATATTGTCCATCATTACCAAGGTTGAAGGAATTTTACCAAGAGGACAATGGAGCAAGTCAATCACCAAAGAATATATGTTATGTATCTCTAAGAAGACCATGGCATCCTAGTCAACCTGATATGATGCAAGAACCCAATTCAAAATTTAAATCTTATGCACATCCATATCAAAGTAATTGTAACACATTATTTCCTTGGCAACCTTGGCCATCTCAACCCCAAAACCAATCTTGGAAACAAGGTTTGAAAGGAAATTATGGGAGAAATCCACAATATCCTCAGTATCCTCCATACCCAACTCCATGCTATCCCTACCATCCACCTCCACCACAACCACAATCTCAACCACATCCATCACAAAGATCTAATCCCACTCAACTACCTGTACCACCATTTCCAAACCCACACAAGGAAGTAGCTCAACCCACTTACAATGTCGAGGTAAAATACTTCCATAAAACTCCTCTTGATCTTAATGGTATTCATCTTAGATCAAGAAAGGTATTGGAAAAAAGATATTCTCTTAATGTCTTTGAAGGACAACATCTAGAAGAGATTGAAATGAGGAGACCAAATGATCATGGGTTGCACTTGATGGAGAGAATACATCAGAATTAGATATTGAGGAAGTTCCATCATGTTCACCATCATATCCTCTATGTGTTCAAGAGAATAATCAACAAAAAGAAGATCTGAATTTCATGGAAGAAGAAGACATACAGGATTATTCAAATTAGCAAGTGGGTCAGGGGCATCACAACTATATTTAAATATGGCTCTAGACAATTATTAAGTTGCAACAACATACTCTTCTTCAACAATTCTTGATATCATCTCAGTCAAAGATGTTGGTCTCTCATATTCAGGGACATGTCAAAGCATATATTTCAATCCTACACATGAGTTTATCTATAATTTTGATGTGCACATGGCTCCATTGGAAGTATTCCTATACCTGAAAGAGATTTTGTTTTTTTTTTCAAGTAGAGTAGGATAGAAAAAAAAAATGAAAAATAGAAAAAAATAAGAGGAAAAGAATAAAATATCAGGTGAAAACCTCCTTTGAGGCGCTTGATATTGGCTCATTGATTGAAAACCTCCATGAGACGGCCAATGGATTGGAAAAAAAAAGAAAAAGAAAATATATTGGGTGAAAACCTCCTTTGGGGCGCCTAGGTAGACCTACTAGTTGAAAACCTCATTGAGGCGGCTATTAGACCTAGGAAAAAAAGAAGGAAAAAATGAAAAATGAAAAGGAAATAATTATTTGCTCCATGTATCTCTCTCTGATGAATGCAGGTGCTCTCCAACCTTTGTAAGCAACAAGAACCATTTATCACCAAAAGAAAAAAAATGATCAAAAACCTAGTCAAAGAAAGTCAAACTTGGGCTTTCTCCTCCTTTGCCCAAATGTTCCAATAGGACCAAGGCCATGTCAATCCACCACCCATATCCATTTCCAGCATCCACCCATAATTTCAAAGCCATTCCCATTCATTTTCCGTGTTGTCCTAAAATGCTACAGGAGGGTTTTGTTTTGCCACAAGAGGCTAAAATACACAGGGCATAAATTATTTTTAGCATATCTTGAAAAATGTGCATCCATCGACCAAGTTGTTTCATGGGGAGATGCATATCGGTGATGGTAACTGGTGAGCCCCAGTATTGCACCAAGATTTTTGCAACTTCCAGGGGCTACTCTACTTTACTTTATCAACCCGGGGTTCGTACAAACTTGGAGGTGACAATACTATATACACAGCAGATGCATTCTACTCATGTCATCCTCTTCTCAGTTCTACAATTAGGTGCTACTGATAGGGTTACTTTTAGGGAAGGAAGTCTGTCACACTTCTGAATGAAAGCTAAGACTAAAAATAACTCATGACCATTACTCTATCAACATTAAAAGAAACTATTCTAGATCAAAATGACTCATCTAGCTATCTGCCAGAAAGGAAATCCACACTTAAGCTAATGCAAGAAATAACGTTAAACTAAGTGGCATTCATGATTTAAATTTCTGAATTGCACTTTCAGAAAGGGAGACTAATCTAGGCACACATTCTGAACCAAATGATTGATTGAACTCTATCTATCTCATGCTTAATTGTTATGCTTAACAATTCATCTATAAGTGACCTAATTATGCTTGTAAATAACTTTGTTTTGCAGCAAAATAGGGAGGCCATAAGGTGACCTAAGAGGGTCTTAGACTCATGATTTCAAAGTTGAAGGTGTCTTGGAGGTTTTCTCAGGTCTAGATGAGGTGAAAGAGAGGTTTTCGGTTGAAGAAGTGATTGATTAACGTTTCTACTGGATTTCCATGCTATAGGAAACATGCCGAGGGTAGTTTGAGGCCAGAAATGGTAAGGAAAGGGGCAGGAGAGGTGAAATGACAGTGGATCTAGGTGGATGAAAGGTATCCAACCTTTTGTAAAATCTCAAAACTTCTCTCAAAGCCTGTCTTGCACCTCCAAGGTGGATCTATGTGTTGTGGTGGAGATGTCCAAAAACAGGGTTGAAGGTGATTTGGTTGGAAGTCAGTTGATGAGGGGTGGAAACTGAAGCTAATGGTGTTGGTGGAGTCCTCCTCTGCTGCTCTACTCAAACATGAAAGCAAAATACATGTTCATGCATTCATCATTGACAGATATATCATGAAAGTGGTGGAAAAGATGAATTGAATTTAAGAAAACCTACCTATCCACTTGAAATATAAAACTAACTCCGCATCTACAACATATTTATGATAAACAAAGAAACCTATCTAACGTTTCCAAGAAATCATAAACTAAAAGCAAGTTTGGGTTTGTGGTAAACATCTACCCTCCTCAAGCTCCAATGGAAGAGGTGAGAGAGGGAGGCTTTAAAACACAATTTTGGAGTTTTATATGCTACTGCAACATGAAATGAAAGAGACTAACTACTTCAACATGAAAGGAAAAGAACTAATGCCAGCAACATGAAATGGAAGAAAACTAAATATAGTGAGATGAAATGTAAGCAAACTAACAACAACACATGAAATGGAAGCAAAATAAATACAGTGAGATGAAATGTAAGAAAAATAACTACACCAGCATGAAAGGTAAACAAAAATACATAATATATACTAAGGCGAATGGATTCAGCCCTAGCCCACAAGCTCGGCTCCCTAAAACTAACTCAGTGAAGAAGAAACTAAATACTTATTTTATTTCATAACCAATTTTGTTGCATAGCATATGAAAGTCACAAATGTTTATTACAAGAGCTAAGAGTGCTCTATCTATATCCAAAGATCAAACCCTAATGAGATATTTCTCTACCCTATTTATACTAAAGGGTAGCTACCAACAACTCCTTAAGGTGATTTGTCTCCTTGGAACTCAAGAGAAGTGGAGCTTGGCTGCACTTGATCTTCCACTTGCTTGGTTGCCTTTGATTTCGAGCCGTTGGAGGAGAATCTCGAGGATACCTTGGTTTCCTTTAGGATTTAAGGAGGTGGTAAATCACTCCTTTCTATCTACTTTGAGCCTTGATTGTGCCATATTTAGCAAAAATGGCATATTCTCTTGATTTTACCACATTTAAACCACATTAGGCCTTCGAAGTATGACACCATTAATACACCATCTAGACTAAGCAACATATGACCATAATGAAATTAAATGTGAGAAAGAGATACTAATAAGTCTAAAAAGGTGACAATTAACCCCTTAAAATGTACCTAGTGATGGTGCTCCTCAGCAACATGCTCAAGAAATTTCAACAAATTCCGGTGCACACTTTTCGAGAAATTGGCCTCCATCACCTACAACCATTTTTAATTTTTCTTGATATTCGTGCCTCCATTGGCCAAGATGTTTGATGGGGAGATGCATAAGGATGATGGAAACATTCTAAAAAACTTTTAGGTCAATATAGCCTACCATTTGAGAGATATGGATAAAACAATTATGTTACAGGAGATTGTCCTAAAATGCTACTGGAGCAACCAAAAGTGATACAGGAGGGAGATAAAATTGGAAAAAGAGCCTCAAAGGTCCTATTTTAATTGGGAAAGGTCCACTCAAATTCCTTCACCCCAATCACCACTCCATTCAGCCAAATCCATCACCAATATTCCACCTCTAACCACACATGAAAAAAACATATAAAAGGGACTCTGAATTCATATTTTTTTTTCCTTTCGTACAACTTTCACCACCTTCTACATATGTTATTATTGTCCCTAAAACCCACTATAATTTTTCCAATTCCCTGAATGCAGTGTGAGATTGTGAGAAGAAATTGAATGAATTCTACAGGAGGAAACCAGTCTTGTAGCATCCTTCACAGATTCATCAGAAAACATGATCCAAGGATTCTTATTACTCCACAATGAATATTTGTCCACCCTTGAAGCTTGAGGAAGCCACACCATCCTTGAGGAGAAATTGTAAGGTCAACCATCCACTCCAACAATAGCATATCGAACTATGGAGAGATACTTGCAAGCGAGAAAGGTTCCATCAGTGAACTACATCATGTTGAATACCTTTGCACCAGCATAACAAGGAAATTAACACCTTCAGAGAACCATTGATCAATCATCAACTCATTAACAACATGCATGCCTTTCCAAGAACCATCAGGTAGGTACTGTTAGGGTCCTATAATAATAGGGTTCATAAAATTTTGAATTGACTTTGATAAGTCTTGTAAATATGTACATACCTTGCCTTTTGTAAGTTGTTTTCCCATATTTTGAAAAAATGAAAAATAATAAAAAATCAAAAAGAGGGTAAAAAGTCCTAAAATAAAGATCAAAGGACTTAGAAAAATATAAACCCTAAGAAAAAAAGAAAAATAAGACCTGAAAGTGAGCAAGTTCAAATGCCACTACTTTTACTTTTACTGCAAAGAAAAATTATTATGTGCAGAGTGTCAATAAATACCATAATCCATGATGAGTTAAACAATTTAATCTTAATTCTTCATGTTTCAATTTCATGTTTTTGATAGTAAATAAATATTTTTCAAATAGTTTAAACTTGACAAATCAGTAGATAGGTAGAGAATAATGAGGATCTCAACAGTTTAATCTGAGCCCTCAGATGAAATAAGGTAGATTTAGATTAGTTTTATGCTTTGAAAGAAATTGTTTTAAGGTTGCAAGCCTAAATGAACCTGTAAAATGAAGAAAAAATGTTATAAAAGGA
Organism: Pinus albicaulis; assembly: GCA_034641835.2. Taxonomy (NCBI): domain Eukaryota; kingdom Viridiplantae; phylum Streptophyta; class Pinopsida; order Pinales; family Pinaceae; genus Pinus; species Pinus albicaulis. Next base: position 429,953,602 of record CM076584.1, on the reverse strand, counting down.
AGTTGGGTAGGTAGAAAGTAGTGGAGCAATCATGTAAATAATACATCATCATCAAAAATCACTAATTTCCCCTCCCCCATGAGTGTTCAGTATTCTAAGCTATCAGTCAAACAAGCTCAGAGCATTTCTCTGACTTTTATTGGGACCGGACCTAAGGCTCTATGACTAGTTAGTTAAAAATATTGAGTTCTTATGTTAAATCCTCATTTTTCATCATTTACCCTTCATTCATTTATTAAAACCCCTTTTTCCTAAGTAAAAACACACTCTTACTTAGTAAAATTGTAACCCTAGAATAGATGACTTCATCCCTTCATAAACATTCATAAATACCCACAAAATCACATTTATCCTAAATATTATTCAAAGAAATATAAAGATGAGCAAATGCTTGATTATCTGATACTTGGAGATAATATGTATTTTGTTTTACATTTCACTCCCCTCTCATATTAACTTTTAACATATTTTATTAAATCCCTAAAAAATACCCTTTCCTAGTTATTAATTCCCTATATTTAAATATCCCCAAAAAACCCACTATTATAAAGTTTATTACCCATGTGCTAAATTAAAAAAACCAATTAAAAGTAGTTTGGTCTAAACTATCATTAAATAAATATCCCGACCCTATAGTATTTAAACGCATATCCAATGTTTAAATCACTATATAATAATACTATCGTGCCCATATTTGCATTTGTTAAAACATTTCATTTTGAAGAATTTTTAAATACATGTTATACTACCCCCCCCCCCCATACTTTATAACCCAAGTCTTTTGAAATAAACCAATTTTTTCATAAAGACTAAACCCTTGCCGCCTATAAACCCTGCATCATATTCATTATAAACATTATATATAAAGTTTAAATCTTATATAAATGTTTTACCCCTTTGCCCATTTTAATAAAGGCTAAAGGCTTTAAACTTTATTAAACATAATTGATAAAGCTTTAAATTCCTTTCCGCCTATATGAAAGCACCGGTACCACACGTCTCCATTCAGCGCAACTCCCAGATCAATCCTGACCCTTCGCATTCATCCCTTAGATCCAACGGCTGATATGCGATATCGCATAGAAAACATGCCCGACCTGCTGAACTCCAAATGCACGCAAAAAGGGTGGTTTCGCTCGGACCCCTCCACTCCACGTGGCCTCCATCGATTGGATCACGTGTGTTTTGAATAAAACAACTTACCACTTAAACCTTGCACGATAACCACTGTTTGGTTTTTCGTTTCAAATCCAGAAACTGCCTCCCTCCATTGACGAGACCTGCATTCAATGACAGTTAATGAAGATTAAATCAAAAAGGTTAAAACCTTTGATACAACTATTTTTTATATTTATCCATGCATTTGAACTCTGAAATAGCTCCTCCCGACTGTGTTAACCCTTTTCAAGCCCCTGCTTGCCATTTTATGCCCATAACCTCAGTATTTTACTGAAATCTACCATTGAAGATCAACTGAAAAGCTATTCACCACTCCAGTAAGCCGTTAAAGACCTCAAAGTCAACCAAGATCATTCAAAAACCTTTCAAGAGCCGAATACCTGCATTATTAAGGTATTTCCCGACAATTCAAGCCTGAAAAATAAGTTTTAACCATCTTTAATAGAACCAAACCTTTAAATTGAGAAATTCACTAAAGCAAATTGCCTAAAAATACTAAAAAAAGAGGCCAAACCCTGGCAAATTTCTCCCAGGAAACCCTGTTTTCTATTGCAAGCCTTTTTAAAACAAATTTCCTCAAATTTCATAGTCTAAGGATCAAATTCAAGGATCTAAACGGCTAAAACCTCTGAATTACCTTGAAAACCCATTTTTTCAATCAAATACACTCAGAAAACCCCTGTTTTCTATTTATGCTAGTTCTATATCCTCAGATAAACCTAATTGAGCAAAAAGCCCAAAAGAAGCCATCCTTAGCCTAAATTGCTAAGTTTCCTTTCTGTTTAATATAAAAACTCCTGCAAACAGTCTAATCTTGTAGTAGTTACCTAAAAATGCCTAAAAAATAGAACACCAACAGACCTAAAGGATCTAAATCAGCCAAATCTGAGGGATCCAAAGCCCCTAAGTCTACCCCAGCCATCACTGCCAAATCTGCTATAACAGTAAACCCCCTTCAACCACCTATGGTTGCTGCTGAAAGCATTCCTTTGACTGATCTTGACTATAAAATTGCAGAACCTGTTATTGAGTTTAATTTGCTAGATATACACAACTGGTGTTATGAAAAATATCTAGACAAAGATGATATTCCAATTTGGGAAACCCATTTTCCTAAGTATATAGTCCCATTGACTCATCCTGGTGAAGAACTAATCAAAATTTGCCAAAAATACTATGAGCCAGATCAAAGGGCTATAGTAAATGCAGAAAAAGAAATAATTTTTACCATTACAGCCTAGTCAATTAATCAAATGCTTCAATTACAACCTAATCCCTAGGCAGTCCCGTTGTCTATAGAGGCCTTAACTCGGTTAAACCTTGGCCTAGATTTCCCTAAAAGGTTCATGATCTTTCAAAATTTTATGCCTTCTCATGTTGATATTCCAAAGATAAATCCTCCATACTCCACAACTAAATTTCCCGAAGTTTCTAGACATATTATCTCTATGCTATCTTTTATCCTTGGATATTTTACAGATGAGTATACTGATGAATCTATTCTTGGTTTCTTGTCCACCATGTCTCCTGGTCAACCTCCATCAGTCATCTTTGACTATGCTGGTTTCATAGAAGATACCATCTACTACCCGTTGACTAAATTACCCATAGAATGAGTTTTTAGATATTCATCTTATCTTTTCCATCTGTTTTTATTCTCTCAAGCAGACAAATTTCCAGTTTCTTTGCAAAAGATGGATGTAGAGGGAAAACCTCTATCAATTATTTTTTTGGACTTCATTACTGAGAAAAGAATCCAATGATTCCACTTATTCAAAGTTTTGAGAACTAATTTTTGCATCCATCAATGAGCATATTAAAAAAATAAGAACAGCCTAGGATCAGTGAAGAAATGAAAAGAATATTGTAGCTTTCATAGTAGAACAAAGTTGGAGATTGGTATCTCTATAAAAAACATACAGAAATAAGAATTTTTGGATCAAACTTGTTACCCTACAAGTTGCCCAAGCATGTGTGTATGAGAATTTTTTCACTTGAATATCTTAGACAAATTCTCAATTCAGATTCAGTTAACTTTATGGCATCCAAGAAGAAGACACAGTTTAAGTTAAAGAATCAAGTTGGGCCATTCATAATCAACCATAGAGATGCAGAAAAGGAAATAACAAATAAATTATCAGAGTTCATATTTGATGAGACTTTTCCATGGAATTATGATCCACAAGGGATCTTAAGCAAACTAAGGGTCAAATGTAAATTAACACCCTTTATCCATGAGCCAAAGCTTGAAATAGAAAATTTTTCCAATCAAATTGAATGGATTGAAAACACCTTGATAGAGGCAGCAAGCCAAACAGGAACAACACCAACTTTGGAAGTTGTCAAACAACCAGAAACATCAATAAAGAGAGTCAGGGAAGAAGGGGGTTACATAGCAAAGACAACAACTGAGACTAAATTTAAAATAATCTATAAAAAAAGGCCTAAGCTCAGTTCAGTTGATAAGGAGAAAGTAACAATTGATATTGATGAGACAGATGCTCTAGTGACCAATGATGATATAGAAACAACCATAATCAATGAAACATTTATGGAAATTCAAAGGAAAAACCAGTAAACCAGAATGACACACAGATGATTGAGAAACAACACATCATGGAAGCCTCTTCCTCACAACCAGCTGAGGAAAAGGACTTGGACATCAAAGATAAGTTCAAGCAAATTAAGCAAAAAAATGAGGAGATAAAGACAGAAATATATTCTCAATTCCTGAAACAGAAGCCTGGAAATCAGAATATATTATTATCAGCATTTGATTATTCCAGCAATAAAATGATGATGTCATTTTTACAACCTACTACCTCAGCACCCAAAACAGTATCAGACTATAAAAAGGTGGACCTTGAGGTAGACACAAAGAGTATTCATGAGCTGGACCAGATTGAGTTCCACAGAAAGACCTCTGAAATGTTGTATTCTACAGTGGCAACCAAAGGAATGAGTGCCAATAAACTTCAAAATACCATACTTAATATGCAAGATCAGATGAAAATGGATAAAGCATCACTTTATGCCAAGGACCTAAGATCAAGGCCTTAGAGGAACTAGTTTTACAGGTGGGATATGATCCCTCAAACATCCAAGCAGCAGAAATATTGGTTAGGAAAAATAATGAAGACATAGCAGCTTTGAGGAAACAACTCAAGCTTTCTCAAAGTGAACATCCACAAACAAAGGAAATCCTCCAGGATCAAAGTGAAAAATAAGAAATGATGAAGCTCATACCTAAATTGATAGCTCAAATTAAAGAGATGGAAACACAAATGGACCAACTTGTTCAAGAGAGAGAGACTGTAAAAGAGCCATAAATTCCTACAATTCCTACAGTCATCCCAGTGATTACTACAACAGTGCCTTCTACTTTAGGAGAGAAATTAGCACCAAAGGGCCCACTGGCAACTGCAGTGCCAGTGACTTCAGCCACCATTTCAACTACAAAATCTTCTACCACAAATGTACAGAAAACAGATGAAGCCAGCCAGATTGTCAAAGCCTTGGAAGAGATGTCTTTAAAGATAGATGAAATAAATAGACTGAATAAGATGATTGAAAATCTTGAGAGTGCAAAAAAGACAGCTCAGATCAATGCCAGAAATCATGAGCAGAAAGCAATCAGATTGGGAGAGCAACTCAAGAATTTACAAAAAGAATTGACTTTCACAGAGCAGATCTCATACATTAAAAATCATCTCTGGACTAACATAATTGAAACCATTCATAATAAATGGCCTTCAATTCAGGTTATATATGAGCAGAAAGAATTGTTATTAGCAGCCCAAACAGAGATACAAAAGACAAAGGATGAGTTGATTGATAAGCCTGCACAGGCTTTAAAACTCATTACATTTCTAAACAACAAGAACAGGGAGGAACTTGAAGAATTGCAAGTATTAGACAGGATAGAGACAATCTTGCAAATCAGGAAGGTTGTCACTAAAAAGAACTTAATGAACAATCTTGAAGAAAAGTGTGAAACAATGAATCTTGCCATAACTTGATTTATGGTAAAGAATACAAATTTAAGGCAAAGAGGCTTACCAAACATACATGTTTTCAATGAGAAACTTATGCCACAAAAGGACTATGACAAAAAGATTAGGGAGTTTGCTAAAGAGCAAGTAAACAAGCAACTAGCACAAGGCACTCCTACAGGCAAAGTTTTACTTCAGTATTTTGAGGATTTATTCTTTCTACAACATGAAATTAAGCACCTCTTTGTCATCAAGCCTACTTTTGCAAGATATACAGAGGCTGATGAAAACTTCAGGAAGCTAAAAAATATCCAAATTCCAAAAAAAGAAGAGTGGAAAACTTTCACAGATTTGATGTAAAGATAGAAGGTAAAAACAATGGAAAAGTTACCTAGAGACAGTCAAAAGAAAGATAAAATGAAAAGACAGTTTGCTGATTTTTTACCGCTAAAGATAATTTTACGACAATAAAACAGTAAAACTAATGGTCAAAGAGTATCAGCGTTAAAGAGCATCAAGTTAAAGAGTATCAGCAGGAAAGAGTATCAACGAAGGCAAGTCAAATGCATGAAAATATCTAACAGCTAGCAAGCAGGACACATAGGTAGCCAAAAGCTCCTTGTTAACAAAATAGTTCTATTTATTTTGGATAAAAGAGGATATCTTGCTGATTTGTTAAGCAGTTGTCCCTTTTATTATGTAATGATATTTTTTTTTCCTAAAGTTATTCCTAGAACTCTTCTAGGATATTTGTAATACTTTTTGTATAAATACTTCACTCTTTGAAGTTATTGAGTATGGAATAAAATTTCTTGAATTACTATAGACATTTTTTTGGAAATTCGAGGCTCTTATGTGTTTGAATTCAAAGTAGCAGACCAGACAAGCTAACTGGCATCAAAATTCAGGATCCCTATGATAAGCTGATGAGTGAAGTACTTCCTACTTGTTACTGTTTCCTTTTCTAAGTTTCATGCATTCATTTTATGTTTGTTCTGTCTGAATGTGTAACTAGGAGTATTACTACAAGATTAGTAAAGTGTCCCTATCTTTAACTAGTTTCCATTTTAATGTTTTCTTTTTATTTCCGGTGCAAGGAACCCTTAATTGCTTCTTCTCCCGTTTTACCTATGCCTTCTACTTCCATTTTCTGGATTAAAGGATCCTTAGGTGTCCTTTATCCCGATCATACCACCTCAAAAAAAACCACTTTCCCAAATATCTGAGGGTTATCTATCTTGCCCTGAATATATTTGTACCTTTTTGGCCTTGATTTCTAGTGCTGCTAGCTTGATTTAGACCCCATAGCCCAATGGACAAGTAGATTTCTCTCTATCTTACCTCCAAGTGATTTTCTCCCACCAAACCCTTTAAACCAAAACCAAATTGTACTATCGTAACTAGCCTAATATTATAAATCAAAACAAAGTTAAACTTTAAAGAGAAAGCCCTCTCAGAACCCTAGGAAGGCTAGATCCTAGAGTTTGAAGTAGATTTGTGGTTACCTCGGTGAGTTCTCTCTTGAACCTGGAGAAATTACAGAGTGATAAAATAATGGCGACCATATTGGGGAAGACTAACATTTTCTTCAGAAATATTTTACAGGTTCATATCTGATCTATGATGGTGGACAGTGACCAGACACACAAAGGTTAAAACCATCCACCTGGCGACTCCAAATCAATTTCACAATCAAGACTTCACTGGAGGAATGAACCTGAAAGAACAATATGGAAATATCAGGCTTTTAACTTGGATCTTAATCGAAGACATTATGTTCTTTCTCATTAAGAAAGTTTTTCAATGTATATTGTATTTTATATAAGGATCTAACTTGATTGTATAGATATAGTGGCCCTTCTTTATGACTAATTTACAATATGACCCAAGAATAAAACGCAGGTATGCTCCCATGAGCAGAGATCACATACCTATATTTCCACACAAACTACCAAAGGTAAATTGGGATAAAAATCTTCCTATATTTCAAAATGAGAATATTGATGATCCTTTATTACATCTCATTAAATTTCATATACACTCATGGAGATTGAAGGGTGATTGGCATGAGGATTGCCTCATGAAGCTATTCATGGCAACCTTAGAAGGACAAGCAAGGGAATGGTATGAAGCTCTCAAACCTGCTAGTTTATTTTCTTTAAAGGATTTTCATAAGGTATTTTATGAGCATTACAAAGAATATTTTCCATCTTTATCATTAGCTGAAAATTGTTGTGATCAAGCTGAAGATCTCATACATTACCTTAAAAATATTGATGAAGATTTTGGAAATTGGCATCCTGAAGATTTATTACAAGAAGTCCATAACTTTCATTCTCAAGTTAAGTGTCATGATAATCAAGAGGAGTTAATCAAAGATGAGATAGATCAGGAGATGAATCAAGATCCACAAAGCTCCTCTGTAGTAAAAAATGATGTTTCATATAATGTTTTGAATGAAGTTAAAGAAAATATTCAACCTCATGATCAGTTTTTACATAAGACAGAAAACAATTGTTATTCAAAGCTAGAAATTCAAGGATTCCCACCCCCCCTCACCGAAGAAGAAATCAATTTGCTTCTAAACATGCAACCATCCTCAAAATGTTTACATAATGAAGAAATTGTTTCTACTTATTCTAATGTTGATGTATGTACTAAAGTTTTTATCCATGAAGAGACAAAAGAACAATTTGATGCTCATGTGGTTCTACCTTGCCAAAAAGGCCCATTGCTTGATAGTACTCCTATTGAAAAAAATGATGACCTTCAAATAGAATGCAACCAATCTAATAAAAATATATCAGGATTACTGGAAAAGAAATATGTTGATCTAATGTGTATAATTGATGACATTCCTTCTTCTGAAGATTTGCCTAAGTATGATCAGTATGATGATAATTATGTTCTCCAAATTCAAGCTAACTTCATAAGGCAATCACTAGCTAGTTTGTGGGATGAGGAAGTTCAGTTTCAACAGCTCAAATAAAGTGATCAAACAATACACATCAAATATGGGAGTGAAGAAGAAAGTTCAGAAATTTTGAAAGAAAGTTCTATACCATTATGCTCTAAAGCATTTCATTTTTTAAAGGATGAACAACCCCTAGAAATCTATGAAGTTCCATTAAAACCCATATATAAATTGCAACAATCTTTCAAAGTTGTTCATGATCCAATAGTAGATATGTTGGATAATGAATGCATTCAAAGTATTTCTCCAACCACTAACTATGAGTTTCAGAATCAGGATGATAAAGGTTTCAGTAGTCAAACATTACAATCAGTAGAAATATCATCACAAAGCTTATCTGAAAATATGAAAGTATCTCAGAACAATCATAGGTTGATTTTTCAAGGAAATAAAGTTAAAAATGACAATTTAGTCTCATGGCATGGAGTCATCCAGAACAGATTTACAGTTATTTAGATCAGTTAAACATTGGTGTATATACCTTGGAAGATCCTTTTGAAAAATTTCTAGAGTCAACAAAGGAAATCAAGTATTTCCTTATTCTCTCATTTGTTGACAAGTTTTTAATAGGTTGCAGAATTACAGTTTTGACAATCAACAAGCAAATGCAACAAAATCTATCAAAGTACATAGTGCTTGAATGGTTGCATTGGCTATTTCATTTTACCTAACCAGCAGTTGGACAACTGGTTAGAGTAAGTAGGTAGGATTTCAGCTTATTTCAGTTTTTAGTTTTCAGCCAAGGAAAAGGCCCTAAGATTTGAAAATTAAATATCATAAATATGAATAAGTTTCAAATATCAGAAGACATTTACAGGCTCATCACAGTCAAATTTCAAAGGCTACTAGTCTCAGAGTTCTTGATATTTCACCAGGAAATGTCATCCCCATGTGGAGCCACTGTTAGGGTCCTATAATAATAAGGTTCATAAAAATTTTAATTGACTTTGATAAGTCTTGTAAATATGTACATACCTTTCTTTCTGCAAGTTGTTTTCCCATATTTTGAAAATATTAAAAACAATAAAAAATCATAAAGAGGGTAAAAGTCCTAAAAGAAAGATCAAAGGACTTAGAAAAACATATACCCCAAAATAAAAATAAAAATAAGACCTGAAAGTGAGCAAATCCAAATTCCACTACTTTACTTTACTACAAGAATAATGATTATGTGCAGAGTGTCAATAAATGCCATAATCCATAATCAGTTAAACAACTTAATATTAACTCTTCATGCTTTCAATTTCATGTTCTAGATAGTGAATAAGGATTTGTTAAACAATTTAAACTTGACAAATCAGTAGATAAGTAGAGAATAATGAGGATCTCAACAGTTTAATTTGAGCCCTCGGATGAAATAAGGTATATTTAGATTAGTTTTATGCTTTGAAAGAAAATGTTTTAAGGTTGCAAGCCTAAATGCACTTGCAAAATGAAATATTCTTCACCTATTCTCTTGCGCGTATTATGGCTATAAATTTGTTGGAAATGCATGAGAGATGTTGTTTTATAAGCTAAGGATGGGTCAGCAGTCTCGACCACCCTCAACCAGTTGAGTGCAGCTAACTCCCTCACTCATGCAATGTGGAAAAGCAAAATTAAGAAGGGTGATGATTAAGATGTGTGGGGAAAATAGTTAAAAGGGGAAATTCGTGCAAAGGCCAAGTCACCCAAGTGCACGAAGCCCACTATCATAGAAATAAATAAAATAGCAAGGCTCAACTTCAGTTGTATCATTGGTCATTCCCAAAACAGTTAGAGAGGATCATTAAGGCATCGAGGGTAGAGCTAGATGATAGGAGGGGATGCCTAGGGTTATACATAAGAGATACAGAGTTGATTTGCAGGTGCTACAGGATCAGGCATAACTTCTACAGGAGAAACATGACTACTACAAGACAAACAAGGCTACTACAGGAGAGACATACTATGTGCTACAAGAGAAACATAATTGCTACATGAGAAAACATAGATGCTACATGAAGGCAGAAGTTGTTGCAAAAGACCCTGATTTTGAGGAATTTCACCCCCAAACCCTAGGATTCAAATGAAAACATCCAAAGGAAGGATAAATACATATTTCTCCTTGCCATATGTCAACAAGAAGCCTACAAAATTTCATTTTTTTTCTTCTTCAGTAGTACAACCTATGCGAAACTTTTGATAAAAGTTTTCAAATAAAAAATGAAATGTGAAATTTTCCTTTGAATTAAGCATGATAAGAAGGGGAATTGTAATTATTTTTTGGTGAGCATGAAATCAACCTTCCTCCAGGAAATATAAGAAAAAATTTATTTTTGCCTCTATATTTAAAACCCTCATTACACAAAAATATCTAAAACTTATAGCATAAATAGAGAATTGTCTTGTCAACTTTGGAAAGTTGCATTGAAGGCTATGGGGGGTGGATTTAACCATAGAAATCCCACAACCAAGAATAAATAGAAGAATAAGGAAACCAAAGGCAAGAAGGCATTCACCATCAAAATAGAACTCAAACCACAATGATGAAAAGAGGTTTTCCAAGAGGTATTTAATCTCTTTCTAGCTTGTGTCCAGGGCCTAGAAGATGTTATAGAAATGTAAGATGAAAGAATTAAGCATGAGGTACAATTTTGGTCAAGATTTGATATATTTTGTGATGTGCTACAAATGTGCAACAGGTGTGCTACAGGAAGCTCTGTATTGCTGCAGTATCGCATCCGAGGGCGTTTTGAGGGTTTCAAAGGTGTCCAAATGGTGGAAAAAGGTAACAGGAAGTTGGAAAAGGTGTGGAAGACCTTTCCAAACTGAAAAATATTTAATAAACCATCTTACACAATGGTAAAAAGGTGGGCTAATTGTATCTAGAACACTGTGATTTTTCTCTGCACAAACAATTTTGGAAAAATGAGTGAAAATGGAATGAAGGTGTCAAGGGAGAGGGTGTCAATGCAATGGACCTAGAAGCCAATGGAGTTCACCTGCAAAGATGAAATTTATATTTTTGCGCTTGAAAGACTGATAAAATATCATGAAAATAACAACCACATTTTTGTGCTTGTCCTTGCATAACCTACAACCAAGCTTCTTAGGAGAAAGGACAGAGGAATGTACAAGAGAGAGGCCACATGGCCATGAATGAGGCACAACTAAGTAACTAAGTTTCTGAGCGGATGAACAACACTTTTAGTAGGGGGGTGTGATGGGCCTCCAAATTAGACATAAATTAAGGCTCATATGACCATCCTTCAACACATTAAACCTCTCTTTTTTGAATTAGATGACATATTTTTAGCTTTAATATGTTCATTAGGAAGGTTTAGAGATAATTTCATATTTGTGCCTAATATTATTTATTTTTGTAGAATATTGTTAGAATATTGGGCAGATTATGAAGATTTGGAGGAGGAGGTAGTCTAGGGACTTTCTCCCTACTACAGGAGGGTCAATATTGGATAATAAATGAACAAAATATCATGAAATTATTGAAAAAAATTGGAGCTCCAGTGATTGAGAAAAATCTAGGAATGTGTTCTCTGTCATTTAATGCAGATTCGTAGTGTTGGGAACCATATCCACTATTTGAGGGATTTTGTAGGGGAAATCTTCCTCCTTTCAAGGAGAATGATTTCCCATCAATTTTTATAAGTACCAATTCGAATTTTCCTCTATGGGAATGTATTTCATAGTGTTCTTGTGGAGAAAACTTGTTATTTAGAAACTCCACTTTCATTTTTGGCAGGGATGTACTTGGATTGATTCAAATAATGAAGTTTGGTGTCAATTTTAGCTTCTGAAGCTTGGTTTCATTCATAGAACTCTTAGTTTCCTTGGTATTTTCCATCACAGTATCCTCATATCCTTCTTATATAATTTCTTTATGTCCTTTGAATGTCTTTCTCACTTGCATCTCTTATTTATTCATTTACTATTCATGTTTCTTTTGATGCAGGATACATTAGTTAAATGATTGAAGTGAGTTATTTTGCAGGTTATTTAAAAATTCACAAGCGTGATGCATCCTTAGAAAAACTTTGAAAATTCATATTCATCATTGAGCAACTTGGATTGGTCTACTAGTTCACAAATCTAGAATTTCTAGAAATCCCTTGTAGCAAAATAGTAGTAATTTTCTGTTATTTTTTAGAACATGCTAATGAGATTCATTTGATTTTATTCCAATTTTATTGGGCCATAAAAAATTCAAGTTAATAAAAAAATTTCCCCATATCATTTTCACTTGATTAGGTTAGGCATTTGATAGGTTGACTTGCTCACTAGTTCTTAATTTCCAGTTTTTAGAGTAGTAATTTTCTGATGTTTTTTAGCACATGTTAACAGGGGTAGTTTGGAGTGATTCCAATTGGAATGGAGTCCTAAGACATCCTACTTAATAAATAAATAAATCCCATCCCATTTTCAGTTGATTTGCTTGGGCATTTGGCCAGTCATCTCACTCTTGTAGCAAAACAGGGCCTCATGTAGCACCTCCTGTAGCACTCCTGTAGCACATGTAAACTTGACCAGATCTGCTCCAAAAGCTTTCTTTTTGTCCCTTTGGCTTAAATAATGACCCCTAGGATCTAAATCCATGATTGAGGAAGAATAATCACCACTTTGGACCTGTCTTTTTACAAATTAGATTAGGTTTATTTATTTGAATTCATGCTCTTATGATTTCAATTACAAATTGTTGTTCTTTCATAGGATTAATTTCTTTTCAAGGAAAATTTTCACATTATGCAATTAGACTAATGATTCAAATTGCTGAAACTAGCACAAGGTTTAAATTATGTAAATATACAAGTACTTTTCATTCCCGCAAATAACATAACCTTTACCTTCTTGCAATTAGGATTAGTGTTTACATTTGAGCAAGTATCATTTCCATTTCTTGCAAATAGAGTAACATTTACATTTCTACAATTAGTTTAGGCTAGTGTTTTATTTCATGATATTCACTTCATTGCATCATATCAATGAAAGAAGGACACATTGCATGTTTCACATATATTGTCAACACCTCTTAAGTTTGTATGAACCCCGGGTTGATAATTTAAGTTGATAGCCTCAGGGGTTGCAACATTCTTGTAGAAATATTGGGGCTCATCAGAAGCTACATGGGAGATGGAAGATCATATGTGGGATATGTATTCTTATTTACTCATTGGTTAAGTGAATTTCCTTGATATATGTTTTGATATATGTTTTGGTATGTATACATATGTATATGGATGTAAATATCGCCATGAGTTGTGTTATAAAGCTACAATAAACGGTATGGGTGTCATGTCATTGTGGTTGCCATGTTGGCATGCTTCTTACCAGGTTGATCATTGTAAAAACTGCAACAAGCTAAGTTATAAAAATCCACAGGCAATATGTTTTTCTTTCGGCAGTCGTGTTGGTTGTAGGTGTCATTGAACACTGAGGATAGTGTTCCCTCAAGGGGAAGGATTATGTAACAGCCCTGGTGAAAATTCCATGTAATAAAAGTTAATAAAGGAAAAATAATAACCACAATTACGGGACACATATTCCAAGTTGAATGTTGGGCAAAAACATCATATTTCTGGTGTTCATTCGGTTTATTATGGTTAAGGAAATTAGCAAAGGAAATGGAAAAGGATTTGGAAAGGATAAGTGGAATTAATTAGAATTTTGTTAATGAAAATAATGGAAATTAGGAGAAAAGGAAGGTGAAAGGTCATAAGTTGCATGTGAGGAGTAAAATGAAGGAAAATAATGAAAAATTGAAGAATACAGAGGCATCATTAATAAAAAGGCTTGTGAGGATCAGTTGGTACCTTTTGTCAATGCAACCTTTTGTCAGTTCAGTTTTGGAGCTCTCATTCTAGTCTCTCTCTCTCACACTCTTGTACACTTAGATTTTTCTTGGAGCACTTTAGCATTGGATCAAGAAAAGAAAATAAGGCAAAGAGGAAGCAAGGATCGAGCAAGGAAGAGCGGGATCAAGTGACCAAAGTGGGATTATTTGAAGGTATCGAGTTGCATGTATGATTTCCTTTCTATTTTTGGCATGAATGGTTATGCATGTGTGTTCTTGGTTCTCTTGTTGTCATTGGCATGGGTTTTTCCAGGTGTGATAGTGTTCTTCGTCCTTGCCTTTCCATTTCTAGATAGCCATGGTGTGATGGGGTTCTCATGTTTTGGTTGAGCTGGATTGTTGGATGGATTTGGAATTAAGTGAGGTGGTCTCTGAAATAAATAACACATGGCCTAGAGATCCCTAAATCAGGCTATGGATTGCATTAAATCCTTGGCTTAGAGACCCCTAAATCGAAGTGTGGGTTCCGGTAAAGATGGATTTTTGTGTTACCTTTGTGGGCCTAAGAATCATCAACTGGTGAATGGTGGGATATACGGTAAATCCTAGAGGTGGGTTCCCTCCATCAGGCCTAGGAATCCTTGGCCGGTGATTGGCAAGATATATGGTAAATCCTAGAGGGTGGAGTCTTGATTAGTCCTAGGAATATTGATCGGTGAATGGTGGGATATAAGATAAATTCTAGAGAGTAGGATACAGTAAAATTCCTCATGGTGTAGGTGGATAAATCTAGTGGAATCCATGCTTGTTTAGGGCCTAGTGATTCGGTGGGGATTGTGGCAAAGCCTGGTTATATTGATGAGGGTGAGGTGGTTTAGCCTCGGGAAACCCTAGTTGATTTCTGGTTATGAGTCCCGCATTCATGCTTGGAATATGGCATGGGGGTGATTGGCTGAAATAAATATTTGGTTCAGCCAATCTATGGTCGGGTGATACGTGGAAGTCCCAAACCTAGTTGTAATTGAATTCATTAATAAGTGTTCCTTTCCTTGGTATTTTATGTGAAAATGTATTAGTTCATATGTGGCATTTATGGCAATTGTATCCTTGCTATTTCTCTTGTTTATATGTTGGTTATGAGTATGTTTTATAACAGTGATGATGTATGTATCTCATCATCTTTTGATTTGTAAATGATTCAAAAACAAATATATGACCTAATAAATGATGTTGCAGCTAATATGATAAGGCATCAATGATTCTTAGCGATTCTAAGATAAGTATAATACCCCTAAGCTTAGATCTTTTATTATGTCCTGTAGAATGCATATTTGACGAAATGTTTGGCATGGCTAGTAGGGGTCCAGTCAATTCATTGATTAAATGTTTGCATTAGTACTTTTTTTCAGCCTTATCTATCATTTCTAGAAGTCTCATGGAGTTCTGGGCAGTGGCCTAAGTCTTGGCCCTGAAAAAGTGGCATAGAATCTGGGTCCACTGGCACAGGAATACTTGAAAAATTCCACAATCGCTAGGATAACCTCGCTATGGGAGTGACTAGAGGGTTCTAGTCACACTGTATCCTTGTCATGGGAGTGACTAGGGTGTTTGGTCAGTAAAAGATAAGTGGCTTCAAGAGTTAAGCACCTGGAAAGGTTGGTTGGCTCCGAAAGGTTTTTTAGGATGTGTGAATGGTTACTCACGATTGTCTTCCATCGGTTCCACTTCCTTAAGTTGACCTAGGAGGTTGAATCTCATCATAGTGGCCTCTCATCACATGTTTACCCCTGTGGACTGGTTAGCTTAGGTAAATGTGGCAGAGGGGTGTTATAACATAGCTCGCATATGATCATCCATCTCCAATGTAGCTTCTTCTGTCCCAAATTTCTTCCACTGTACTTTAACTTGCTCGATTTCTATGTTCTAGAGCATGAACTATTTCCACTGCAATATGCATTGAGGTTCCAGCTGGAATTATCCTTCTGGATCCACCTGCAATACAAACCAATCAATAACACTATCAACATCCTTTACATATTTTTAAGACATGAAACATTGAAAACATCATCAACTTTCACTGTTGGAGGTAGTGTAAGTTTGTATCCCATTGGTACAATCCTCTCAAGGATCTCGAAAGGCTCAAAATACCATGGTGCCAACTTGGCACATGATCCAATCCTCAAGGAGCTCTTCTTGGGCTTGATGCATAAATACACATGCTCCCCAACCTAAAACTCCTTAAATTCCCTGTGTTGATATGCATAAATCTTATGGATGTCCTATGATGCCTTTAAATTCCTCTTTATAACCTGCATTTCTTGTTCCATCTCTACCAACATGTTTGGTCCAACGAGTACCCTGTTAACTGTATCACTCCAACTAACGGAAGTATAACAACTTCAACCATATAGTTCCTTATACAGACTCATCCCCAATGACTCTGGATAACCATTATTGTAAGAAAACTCAACCAATGGAAGGTACTCCTCCCATCTTCTCTGCTAGTGCATGAAATACATCCTCACCATGTCCTACAGGATCCTATTGACCCTCTTTGTTTGTCCATTTTTCTGCGGATGATAAGTTGTACTAAAGGCCAACTCTGTCCCCAAACCTGCAAACAGCTCCTTCCAAAACTTGGAAGTTAACTTAGTATCCCTGTCTAACAGAATATTCTTTAGAACACCGCGCAACTGCACTATCTATTTGATGAAGACCTGTGCTACCTCACTAGTGGAATAAGTAGTCTTTACTGGAATGAAGTGAGCTACCTTTCTCAACCTGTCGACCACAACCATCATATAATCATGTTGCCTCGATGTCCTTATAAGACCTATAATGAAATCCATGGAAATGACCTCCCATTTCCATTCTGGAATCATAATAGGCTGAAGAAATCCACCTGGATGCTTACACTCTTCTTTCACCTACTGACAGTCCAAACATATAGCCACAAACTCTGCCACTACCTTTTTCAGATTCGGCCAATAGTAGAACTTCTTCAAATTTTTCAATGTATTTTGATATCCTGGGTGACCTGAATATGTCTTGACATGAAAATCCATCAAGATAAGCTTCTTGAGCTCACTGTCATCCGACACATATATCTTTTCCTTATATCTCACCAAACCATATGTCGTGATATGATAGTCCACATCCTGATCACTTATACCCTACTGTAACTTATGCCTAAGCTCCCTATACCTATCATATTGTGTAAGATATAATCCTATAAATATATCCCATATGATCTCATAGATGTTATATGATTTACCTACACTCTCCTATTGTGAGCATATGCAACCCTGTTCTCCTTACCCTTGATGTATTTGATCTCGAAATCAAACTCACTGATCATGGCCAACCATCTAGATTTCTTTGCACTCAAATTCGGTTGGTCAAATAGGTACCTTAGCCCATTATGATCTCTCATCAATAAAAACCTTCTGCCCTAGAAGATAATCCATCCACATCTTCAAGGTATGAATAATAGCGGCCAACTCAAGATCACGAGTCACATAATTTTGCTCATGCTCATTCAATTTCCTAGACTCATAGCACACCATTTGTCCCTCCTACATAAGGACTCCACCAAGTCCTATTTTGCAAGCATATGTACACACCACGAACTCTTTATACAGATCTGCAATATTAAGAATTAGAGCGTTAAAAGAAACAACTTCAGCTACTCAAAACTGGATGCACATTCCTCTGTCCATTCAAATTTCTTACCTTTTCTTCGCAATTATCTAATAGGATATGAAATGCATGAGAATTTATTGATGAACCTCCTGTAGTAACCTGCTAACCCCATGAATGATATGACTTCATTACATTTCTAGGAGTTTCCCACTCTATGATATCTCTTATATTTTCCAGATCCATTGTTATGCCTTCCTTGGAGACAACATGTCCCAAGTAATGTACCTCTGTCTGAAATAAACTGCACTTGCTAATCTTGGGATACAACTGATGCTCTCTTAGAAATCTCAACATTGTTGCTAAGTGTTCAACATGTTCTTCCTCATTCTTAGAACATATCAATATGTCATCAATGAAAACAATAACAAACTTGTCCAGGTAAGGACACAACACACTATTCATCAAGCACATAAAAGTATTTGGAACGTTAGTCAAACCGAATGTAACTATAACAAAACCATAATGCACATACCTGGTCCTAAAATTAGTCTTGTAGATTTCCTCTTTTTTGATGTATACCTGATGATATCCTGATCTCCTATCAATCTTTGAGAACACTACTTCTCCCTTCAATTGATCAAGCAAGTCATAAATCCTCGACAACTGGTACCTTTTCTTAATAATCACCTTGTTTAGGTGCATGTAATTAATGCACAACCCGAGAGTAACACCCTTCTTCTTCACGAAAAATTCTGGTGCACCCCAAGGTTATAAACTTGGTCTGATGTATCCCTTTTCAAGCATTTCCATCAGCTACAACTTTAACTCTATTAACTATGGTGTGCTCATCCTATAAGGTGTCTTTGATGTTGTTGTCTCTTCTAGTACCAACTCAATAAAGAAGTCCACATCCCTGTAAGGAGGAAACTCTGGAATATCTGCTAGAAACACATCCTGAAAATTTTGTAATATAGGGTACCTCTTCAACATTTATGTGTCCTCAATATCCTTACCCTTGTCACTGGAAATATGAAATGCAAGCATCACACACCCTTTCCTCTAACTTCACTTAGCCTACATAGATGTGACCATCCTAACTGATGTAGGTTTCTTCTTCCCCTACAAGGTGTTATTTTCCCCATTATCATACAGGCACTCACTAGCATTATCATAACAATCTACTTTGGTCTTGTGAAGGTACATCCAATCGATACCCAAAATCATACTATATGATCCCAATGAAAATACATTTAGATGTGTTGTTCCGGGCATATCATTCAACTAAAATGCATAATATCTTACCCAATGATGAACTCTCTTCTTAGTACATGTAGCCAACTGCACCAACCAAGACTCTACATGCACTTATTTTCTCAAGCCACACTTATCCACTAAGTCAGGATTAACATAACTATAATTAGATCTGGGATCAATAAAAATAGAAACAACTCGACCACATAACTTACCTTCCATCTCAATAATGGATGCTTTGTGATCTACCTGCTTAATGTCCACAACATCATAAATATGAGGAATTTAATGACCAACATCCCCATTTTTTTACGCCTCATGAGCACTATATATCTAAGGCATACCGCCCTGGTACAATGGACAATCCTTCTTGTGATGTTCTTTTCCACATATCCAACATTGCAATGGTCCCCTACCATCACCTCTAGTCTGTTGCTCTCTAGGCTACGACCCATGTCCCTTCTCAACTACATTGAACTTCTTGTAAGGAACCACATTTTCTTTCTCACCTACATCCTGATATCTTCCCCACTTTGGTGGTCACTTCCATTTAAATTTCTCATTTCCCTTCAACTCACGCTTAGGCTCAGCTTTGAGCTTTGACTGCTAATAAAAATTATTCAACATTTGGATGGCCTCCTCCAATGATCTAGGTTCGTCAAACTCAATCCAGTCTCTATATGTTGTTTTCAATGCACTGATGAATCTCTAAATCTTAGCCTTCTCATCCTTGAGATAAGGTACATACCTCAACAACTCTAGGAACCTGCTAGTATACTCATAATCTGTCATAGAACCCATATGAAACTCAGAAAATTCCTTAGCTCTATCATCATAGTACCTCTATGATAGGTACTTATTCTTGAAAAGTCTCTTGAACTCATCCCAAATCAAGTCTTTTTCCCTAATACCTTTGACATTCTTCACATATTCCCACCAAAAATATGCATACCATTTAAGATTGAAAGTGGCTATCTTGGCTTTCATGTTCTCTGAGTAGCTATGCAATCTGAAGAATTTTTTCATCCCAAGCAACCATGACTCTGCATATTTTGACTTCTTCATCTCTCCATCGAATGTAGGAGGCTTGACTTTCTTAAAATACTCAAGAAATTACTCACTCCTCCTATAAGGATGATGATAGTGATGATTGCGATGATAATGTATCTTGGATGAGGAACTAGAATGAAGCCCACACATACTAGTCCTCCTGTCAGGTGTATCTAGTGATCTACCTCCTTTGATTGTATCCCCTCTATCCAGCCTATATCCAGACTGAGACCTACTACCATAGGCTCCATTAGTCTTATATTTTTTCTCTTGACTTATCCTCAACTTTTTCTATCTCTGCAACTTTGACAAGTTCTAAAGAATCACTGCATTAACTCCTACTTTCTTTTCATGAGCCCTCACAATTCTTTCTTGAACCTCAACCAACCATTCATTTTATGCCGTGCAAATTCCGATCTCCACCCTCAAAATCCTCAATGTCTTTGCTATACTAGGAGAATACTCTCCTCCTTGTTGCCCAAATGATATGTAGGAAGGGTCACAAGAACTATAGTCTACCATTTTTCTCATCATATTTGATTCTCTTATTCCTACAAGTGTACATTGTTATATAAACCAAATAGATACCAAAATCAAACCCATACCTCATTGATGTCTAGGGGAGGCTTATCTCATTTGTAAAATCAATCCACATTAGCATGATACATATATAATCATAATCATATCAATATAACAACATTATGCATGACCATACCAACTATATACCATGATCCCATGCATGAAAAACATAACCATGACAACATCAAATTTTACCCAAACAAAGCCCAACCCACTCTGATACCACCTTCTAACCGCCTCCTCCCACATTTACCCACTTTCATGAGTTTACCCGAGATAAAAATGAGTTGAGGGTCACTATTATAAGACTCAACCTCCTATATGAACTTAAGGAAATGGAGTTGAAAACTTAATACCTTATTAACCTCCCTCATGTGCTACAGGACCTCCAGGAGCAACCAAACCCCTACAGGTGTCCAACCCCTAAGTTAACTCACTCTTTCACTGATCTAGAGCCTCAATCGCTCCCTTTCCAAGGCATGCAAGTGACTATAAGCCTCCATTTTCTCCCATAGGCCTGCCTACCAATGGCTGTGGAATTTTCCAGTCAGTTTTATCCAAGCAACCCCGAATTCTGAGCCACTTTTTTAGGGCTAGGACTCAAGCCTCTGCCCAGGATTCAGTGAAACTTCTATAAATGATGAATGACATAGAAAAAATCTTCCAAACCAAAACTTGAATCAAGACTTGACTTGATCCCTCCCAACGAGGGCTGACATTCCGTTAAACACATGATAAACATGCAACCTACAGGTCATGAATGCATATCCGAACATAAGGATCTTAAACTTATCTGAGGTTTAACAAGAAGGATCAATGCATTCTCACCATTGTTGTCATAACATAAATTAGGTCATGCATTAATTAGCCAGACATTCATTAATGAACATGTGATAAGAGCCATACATAAACTGGCATATAACCAAGCTTATAACTAGATAGATAACAATGATAGAACAACCATTAAAGCCAAATAATAACAAGTACATTTACTCATCAAAGACAAGAAAAACTTAGACCTTATTAACTGTATGAAAATCCAACCATGTAAGGGACTTCCATGTACCACCCGACCATAGATTGGGTTGAACCAAATATCTCTTTCAACTAATCACCCCTATTCCATATTCCAAGAATGAAGGTGGGATATCGTGGATAAATAAATCCATAAAAAATCATTGGAATCCATAGGTTAAACCGCATCCACCCTCACCATACCATGATCTCACCTAAACTGGTTATGAGATCACAAAACCAAACCGAGCTTGGATGCCTAAGAATTCCTTCACCATCCATTGAGGAATTTTCTTGTCTCCACCCACCTATTGAGGGTTGTCTATAGAAAACCATCTCAACTTCCAACCCTTGGGATTTCCTGAGGCCACCTCAATTGAATCCAAAACCTTTCGACAATATGAAGCTCAACCGAGAATGAATCCCATCACACCATGGCTATCCAGAAATGGAAAGGAAAGGCTAAAACCACTTTCAAAGCCCAAAAAAATCCATGTCAATGACAACAAAGAAACCAAATACACTCATGCATATACCATGCATGAAAAAACCAGCTACGAAATCATACATGCAACCTGTTACCTGCAATTATTCCCGTCGAAGTCGCTTGATCCAACCTTTCCTTGCTTGATCCTTGCTTTCCTTGTACTTCCTTTGCTTGCTTTCTTTCCTTCTCCTCTTGGTGCTCTTCTCCTCTCTAAGACTAATTCCAAAACAAAATTGACAAAAGGCCCCAAACTAACGTTTCAATGTCTTTTTATTCTTCATGCCTCTAATTTCTTCACTTTCTTTAATTTTCCTTCAATTTCCTCCTCACATGAAACATGTGACCTTTCACCTCCCTTTTCTCCTATTTTCCTTTATTTTCATAAATAAAATGCCAATAATTCCTTTTTGCCTTTTTAAATCCTTTGTTGTTGCCTTTGCCAATTTCTCCTTACCCATAAACACAAGTGATTCCCACTAGGATATTTTTCCCATCATTCAACTTAGAATAAGTGTCCCGTGACCTTGTTCTTATTTTTCCTTTATTAACTTTATTACATGAATTTTAACCTAGGTATGTTATAGGCACCGTGTTTTTTTATTTTATAAAAATAAATTTTCCATGGTGCACCATGTTCTATGTGGCACCAGTGCTTGTATGGATAGTAACGCACTGGTGCGTTTGTATATTGTAGATGCACTGTCCAAAAAGCATTTGATTAAACATTTTCCTGCCCACCTCCACTACAAATTGATTTTGGGCTATTTATAGGGGCTTCCACAAGAACCTTCGCTAGAAGGTCCTTTCCTTGTAGTGAATGACAATAATTCAATGAATACAATCCAATTTGAGGGTGTAACCTCCTTCTGATAAAATGAATATAATATAAGACAATATATGATGATTCGAAGACTAGGTCTCCTTATATATATATATATATGTAAGAGAGAGAGAGAGAGAGAAAAGGTACAATTATGATGAAAAGGTTATGGCCTACATAACATTATACCAATAGAAATGTAATAACTAAATATCTAGAGTTTAATAAGGGGTTTTAAGATTAATATGTGATAAAATTAATGAAATGCCTCTCCAGGTGAGAACCTGGAGAGTGTACAAACACACTCACACAATCTAATGCATGAATCAAGAGAACAACCTATTACATATAGGCTTTCTCACAAATGGGTGGTTTGAACCACTCCCTGAATATTAGGATCTGAGATCTAAAATTAGAATCTCAATCCTATCCTAACTTAACTTTCTCCATTAATTTCTAACACTCCCCCTTAATGGAGAAAGGGTAAAGAACAATAACATATGATAACATACACCTGCTGGTCTAGTCTCAGCTAGGCTTACAATGGTAAAAAGACATAAAAACTTGGTAACAGAGTTTTCATCTTGGTCTTTATGCTTGTGAGACCATATTTGTTCATTCGTGGATGAGGCTTCATCTTCACTTTCTTTGTCATGAGATAGTGATGTATCTTCGCCTCATTTCTTCCCCAGTGATGGAAAGCTTGAACACTTATCCTCACCCCTTTTGAAAATTATGACAGGCTTAATAGGAAACTATTTTCTCTCATCATTTCTGGTGTCACGTGTGTAAATTTCAGCAATGTTGTCATCTACACACACATGAATATTGATGAGATTATCACATTTTAAATTCTCTCCAGCTCTGTCTTCTTCTGCCATGTCTTCGCAATCAGCTTCATGTGGCTCGTCGAATTGATCTTCAACACTTTGTTCCTCTTTACATCCTTCCTGAAGATCAACTCGTGACTCTTTAATATCAGGATCTTGCACAACAGATTGTGCCTCTTGTTTCTCGTGGTCATCA
Organism: Pinus albicaulis; assembly: GCA_034641835.2. NCBI lineage: Eukaryota > Viridiplantae > Streptophyta > Pinopsida > Pinales > Pinaceae > Pinus > Pinus albicaulis. Next base: position 429,929,818 of record CM076584.1, on the reverse strand, counting down.
ACAAAACCACATTATTTTTCTGAAAAAAAAAATCTAGAATTAAAAATACTACTCATGCTAATGCCTCCAAATGCCAACATGAGAATATCATCATCATCATCATCAGAATAAAAAATATCTAAAATATAGACATGTTGTTAAAAGGTCCAGCTTATCTGGTTTTGTCTTGCTTCCAGAATTCGACTCCACTCGGTCCTCTTATGAGCTCCAATAACCTCGTTACCACGCAGGCGGGAATCCTCCCTTTGGCATCTCTTCAATAGTAGAACCTTGTAGACTGTGGCTTCTATGCCACGTAGGGTTTAGTGCCCTCAGCTCTTGCGACGAGCAACAAATGACCTCTCAACAAGCTGACAACGCTATCAATGTCTAATTCTCGGGCTCTCGAGGATCTCTCCCACTCTACTGCTACTTCCACCGTCGAGTCTCAAACAACCTTACACAGTGCAAAAAAACCTTACGCAGCAGGCTCAACGCAAGAACATTGCCCAAAAATAAAAATAAAAAAAACCCACTGCGATCCATGCACCTGCTCATGGAAACACTAATCTGCTCGGCAAAATCCTTTACGTAAAGGAAAAGCACTCTTTAATTGAAACAGTTTTTTTGAAAAAATTTCAAAAAACTCTTTTTAAGAACTTTTATTAAAAAATCTCCACTCATGAAGGGAATCATCAAAAAAAATTCTCTTTATAAAAAAATCATGTTCTTTTTTTTTTAAATTTCATATATTAAAAAATTCCTTTCAAGTGAAGTGAAGTGTTTGACGTAAGGTAAGATCCTTCTTAACTCAAAGCACTCGTATAAAAAATTCGCAAAGAAAATTCTCAAACATTTGAAATTTAATACGAGTTGACTGCTTCCAATGTGGAGCACGAAATCAATCTGAAATATCAGATGGCAGCAGTAAATTGGATTTCACACTGGCTCTCCACACAACGCCAACAACAACGACTTTCACCAAGTAACAGTTCTGCCCACCAATCGATCCACGAGTCTCTTCTGCGGCGCTTTAATCTGGAAACAGATCAACAAAGGATATGACACGCTAGAGATAGCCCTCCACAGCAGCTAATACACACCCTCAGATAGTAATTTGACGGTGAGCAAGATTTCGTTGTGCTTGCCCGATAGCAGCAGTGATCCTTCTCGGCTTTCAAGGAATTTTTCTCAAAACACATAGGACCAGGACTTTAATTAATCGGCCATTGTTGTAGCTCCACAGAACAACCGACAGAAAATCTATCATGCCCTTTTATCGTGCTTGGCTCAGTAGTCTACGTGCTTGATTAGATTCAATGAGGAATATGCCAGGGGACGACCAGATCAGATACGAGCGTGGGATCACGGATGGCACTCGGCGGGTAGGGTATTATTTATACAGCTCAAGGTCTAATAGACCCAAATCAGAATACTGGAACCTCTATACAAAATTGTACTTTCACTCCTACGCTTGATCTCGTTCTGGTGGTGAGATCTTTCCCAATATACTTGGGGAGGTCAATTAAATAAAGCAGAGTCAAAGCAGGACGACGATGCAGTGCTTATCAAATCTCTGTCTTTTTTAATGTGCGTGACACTTACACAACATAGCTTCAATCTAATGCATAGCTTCGATACCATGATAAAATTAATGAAATGGCTCTCCAGGTGAGAACCTGGAGAGTGTACAAACACACTCACACAATCTAATGCATGAACCAAGAGAACAACCTAGTACATATAGGCTTTCTCACAATCAGGTGGTTTGAACCACTCCCTGAATATTAGGATCTGAGATCTAGAATTAGAATCTCAATCCTATCCTAACTTAACTTTCTCCATTAATTTCTAACAATATGTTCTTGTTTAGGGATTAAAAACATAGTGCTCTAAAAATAACCATTCCATATCTACATATGGCATTTACATTCCTAAGCCCCTTAATTGTCCATTTATTTAACTTCCTCATTTAGGTCTTTTTTAACTTGAGAAAATAGTGTTTCTTGTAAATTATGATTTAGGAATTGAATTTATTTGTGGTTTATACTAGCTCATCAAGGAGAGTTGTGGTAGCATGAGTATCTAAGAGCTCAAATGATCATCAATGAGTCTCAATATCCTTAATTGATAACTTGAAGTAATTTGAGTCCCTGAATCACTGCTAAAGCTTTAGCCTCCATGAATTATAGATTTACCCAGGCCCTAAGAAAGCTTAATCCTTTAATTTCCTTTAGGGCTTAGAATAATCACCCCACTTTCCTAGTTGAATCTATCACCCATAAGTTGTGCTTCAAGGTTCCATGAAAGAAGAGGATTTTTTATTTTGGGAAATCCCACTAGTGCGTAAACTTATTCTTGCACTACAACAAAATTGTGTCATTAGCTTCATTTTCAGCCTCCCTTTTCACTCCTATTTACATTTTTTTGTATTTTTTGTATTTTAATGAAAAATTGATGTTATTTTAGGGTGGCAATGCTAAAGTTGGTGTTATTTCACTAGTTAGAGCTAAGAGTGGCACTGGTAGAACTAGGCGTAGCACTAGGTTTGACATTATGTTTGATATTGGGTTAAATGTTAAGTTTAGTGTAAATTTAGCTTAGGGTTTCTTGTTTAACTAGATAACAGTGGGGGTTGGGGGGATTTTCAACAAAAATTAAGAAAGATAAAGAGGTAAAATTAATTCACTTGTATTAATCCTCAAGACTGAGAGGATATTTCTCTTATTTTAATTAAAGATCTTATTTTTCATTACAAAAACCGTTCAAACCCAATTATATCATACTTTTATCATTTCCTTTCGTTGTCTCTCCTATTCTCCTCCCTTCTCCTTTCTCCCTTAGTCTTTCAACCTCATGAAGTACAATATTTTAGTGATGGATAAACTTCCATGAGGAAGGAAATGGATTCTCCCTTTCTTTTATTCGCCTTCCATTCTCTTTCAATTTGATTTTCCTTCGTTTATTTGCTAATGTTTATCATTATTTTTTGTTGTAGGTTTAAGGGCCCATGCATGGGGGATAAGGTTTCATAGACGGAGATCTTGTGAAGGTAATGGTTTCTCGCTTTCTTTCTCCTCCTCCCTTCATCTTTTAGTTTTATTTTATGTTTTTTATTTACTAATGTTTATTGTTGTTTTGTTTTCATAGGTTTAATGGACAAAGAAGAAAACAATGACATCTTACGGGGCTATGTTCAATGTGAAAGTATGATTCATGTTTGTAGCCTAAGAAATTCCCTTACATTTTTGTAAGGAGATCCAAGTTCAAATTGTAGCACTTTATATCTCTTAGTTTTCTATTAACTTCATATGTTTTATTCTAAATATTTCGGGAAATCACATGAGAAATTTTGGAACCGACGCGTTTCGAACTACCAACTGTAGTTCATCATCAGGATAATGAAGATTGGCTGATCAGACTATCCATTTATATACCAGGAAGAGAGAAGCAACGGCCAAAAACCCAAAGACAATTAAAAACGTTAAAAATATTCAAAAATAAAATAAAAACGTTCACAAATAAAATAAAAATAAATAAAAGTATAAAATAAATAAAAAAATACCAATCCCTCAACCTTAAAAGCTACGAATTAACCCAGAAAAATTATATAAGGAACAAGTCAAAAAATAAAAATATAAAACCACAAATAAAAACTAAAACCAACTACCCCCAAGAAATAAAAATGAAAATAAAACAAGAAATAAATCCAAAAAAGTCAAAAAGTCAAAAGTTAATAACAATAATAAAAATAAAATAAAATATATATAATATAAAATAAAATAACTAAATAAATAAAATATATGAAATAAAATAAAATAAATAACTAAATAAAATAGAATTAAAAAAATAAAAATAAATAAATAATATAAAAATAAAAATAAAAAATAAAATAAAAAATAAAAATAAAAATAAAAAATAACAATAATAGAATATAAGGAAACATAATCATAAATATACAAAAAAAAAAAGATAAATTATATGGAAATAAATAAATATTAAAAAATAAAAAATAAATAAAAAGGAAAGGGACCAATAGAGGAACGACCACTATAGGGAGTGAAGAGAAGGGATCCAACAACTGCTGACCTTCCATCCATCATCCCTATTCAATGTGCGAGACCTCTTCTCAATCTCAATCGCCTCCCTAAATTACGATGATGGAAATGATCAACCCTAGCAAGGACTCTAGCGTCTTCCATACAAATGTGATGCTTCGTCTTCTCTGCATGCTCAACTAGAGCAGAGGACTTAGTTCTACCATGCCTAATATCCGCAGAATGCTCTTGGATCCTTTTACAAATCGACCAACCAATTTCACCAATGTAGGGAATCCCACAAGAGCATGGGATCAAATAAACCCCTTTCACGCTTTTTGGGTCCAAAGGATCTTTTACCGATTTAAGGGAACTCCGAATGGTGTTTAAAGGTTTAAAAGAGGAAGAGATCTTATGCTTTCTTAAAATCTGAGCGATCTTGTCAGTGGTACCTTGAATAAAAGGCAGATGAATCCTACCAACAACATCATCCTTTAACGTTTTTTGATTAGGACCTTTGCTAGCATTCATGAAAGCCCTCAAACTTTGATTTTTGTTATAACCATTTTCTCTGAAGACCTTAAGGAGATGGGCCTTTTCTTCATCCAAATGATCATTATCGGATATTCTAAGGGCTCTCGTGGCTAAGGTGTTTAGAACTCCAAGATTCTGAGCAGGAAAATGATGAGAGCCAGAATGCAGATACTGCTCTGTGTGCATCTTCTTCCGAAAAAAACAGTGTGAGAAAGAGCCATTATTATTTCTAGAGATAATAACATTAAAGAAATGAAGGCTCCCATTAGTCTCTATTTCCATCGTAAAATTGATGGATTAAGATTGATTATTCAAGTGTTGATGAAAAGCATCTAACTCTTGACGCCCATGAGACCAGTTTATGAAGGTGTCATCCACAAACCGCTTCCAAACCTTGGGTTTTAAAGGAGCAGACGCCAAAGCTCTAGATTCAAAATCTTCCATAAAAAGGTTGGCAACCACCGGCGAGAGCGGGGAACCCATGGCGACACCACAGGTTTGCTCATAAAATTCTCCTTCAAAACTAAAAAAGGTAGAGGTGAGGCAAATCTCCACCAACTTAGCAGTATCAGGATCAGTGATACGTCTGACTACTTCTACGGCCTCCATGATAGGGATATTCGTATAGAGAGAAACAACATCGAAACTAACCATAGAGTCATTAGGTTCACAAACCCAACCTTTTAACTCCTGGACAAAAGAAGCAGAATCTTTCATGAAAGAATCTGACTGACCAACCAGAGGCTTCAGCTTGCGGGCCAAATAATTGGCTAGGAGACAAGTGGGCCCACCAATAGTATTAACAATGGGTCTAAGAGGAACGCCCTCTTTATGAATCTTAGGGAGCCCATAAATCCTAGGGGTGATAGGATTGCTTTCAATGAGCTTCGAGCTAATGGAACCCACTGTGCAACTAGACTTGATAGCATTGGCCACAATCTTGGAGACTTTATTAATAGGGTTTTTAGAGAGCTTCTTATAACTCCCACTATTACAAATATGGTCCAGCATCTTTGCTTTATAATCCTGTTTATTCGAGATTACAACGGCACCACCCTTATCAGCCTTGAGGACCGCAACATCAGGGTTTTGATTGAGGGACTTAAGAGCCAAAAATTCCGATTTACTAATATTGCTCCTTGGAGGTTTGGCTTTCCTAAGAGCCACAGCGCAATCTTGCCTAATGACATCTTGCAAGCTTTCAGTTAAATCTTTAATGCCATACTCTATGCTACACATAATGTCATCTCGAGGAATCTTCCTAGGAGCAATAGCGAAATTAAGACCTTTACTTAATAAAGAAATAACAGAAGAATCAGAAGAGAACTTAGAAAGATTGATAACTCTTTTATTATTATTATTAATATTATCATCATTATTAATATTATTAATGTTACTATTATTACTATTATTATTGTTGTTTTTAATATTATTATAATCACTAAGGTTGTTCATATTATTATAATTACTATTGTTGCTGTTATTATTATTATAATTACTATTAATATTGCTATTAATCTTATTAATATTATTATGATCACTAATGTTGTTGTTGTTATTATTATAATTACTATTGTTATTATTAATCTCATTAATATTATTATAATCACTAAGATTGTTCATATTATTATACTTACTAATGTTGTTGTTATTATTATTCTTATTATTAATGATGCTATTATTACTATTAGTACTACAATTTCTATTATTATTATCATAATTACTATTACTATTATTATTATTAATATTATTAATATTATTATAATCCTTAATGTTGTTATTAATATTATTATTGGTGTTAATAATACTATTATTATTTTTATTAATATTGTTATTATGGTTAATATTATCGTTATTATTAAAATTAATAATATCATTATTAACATTGCTATTGTTACTAACGCTAATACTACTATTATTTCTAATGTCAATATTAGAACTATTAATATTATTCACCATATTGCTTTTAATACTACTAATATTATTAAACCCATCTACGATACCTATTATATTACTCATATCACTGTTAATATTATTAAACCTACCTATGTTATTAATCTTACTATCAACTTTATTGCTCTTATTACTATTAATATTATCAAGCCTACCTATGTAATTAATATTACCATCTACCTTATTGATCTTATTCCTATTAAAATTATCAAGCATACCTATAGTCTTAAAATTACAATCTACCTCATTACTCTTAATACTAATATTATAACTGCTGCAAATATTTGAATTATAAACGTTACCAAGATTGCTCCCGCTATGGCTAATAAGAGAAGACGATGACGGAGATAAGAAAACTGCTAACCCGTCACCAACAGAACCCTCGGTCTTAGAGGAACCATACGCAGCTGGAGTCAAAGATCTATCCGTCAATTCCGTTTTAACACAGGCCGAAGTCTCTAGTTGCACGGGAAAGCTTCTCAAACCGTTAAGCGGGGGGGAAATTGGACCGAAACCTTCAGCACGATCAATGACTCTGGCATCTGAATCAGCGCAGACTTCAATAGCATCTGGACGTTGCATAGGTTGGCTGCACAAGGACTCATCGATCCTCCACGCAGGTTGCTTCACAGTCAACGGAGAAACAACGAAAATAGAGGTAACAGCTCCTCCCTCGTGCCGCTGAACGATCTCCATACCAGAACCAATATTGAAAAGCCCGCCATCAAGCCCATCATCGACAACTTGATTTACCCTAGATTCCATGGCATCACTGCTCGACAACTGGATCCGGTCACCCAAAGCCAGACGAAAATGAGAGGAAATGCTCATATCATTCGACTGATGGTGGGAGTCAATCAACCCATGTAGAGCAAAGACCTGTTCACTGCTAATCCTACTCCAAGAACCGCTAGCAGGATGGGCCTCCAATTTTGCCCGATCCGAGCTTCGAAGGGATCGCTCGAACTTCTTAACATGCTTCCTTTTTTCTGCTTCCTCCAGACGCTCAGCTTTTAAGGCTGAAACAGCATCGATCATCATCCAAAGGGAACCTGCGACAACGAAAGATAATTCAAGGTGGAGAGAAAGCAAACTTCTGGAAAGAAGATCAAGATCTCTTCTCAATCCATGAATTTCAGACCGAAGAAGAGCCAAGCTGGCTCTTTAAAAAATGAGAAGATTCTTGTAGGAATTAAGATGATGCTTAATCCTAGCAAAAGAAGGAATGACACAAGCATCTCTGCAACGCTTTAAAAATGAAAGATCAGCCAATCTCTTAGAAACCTTGAGTCACATACGTTCGAACAATCGAACCTTATCATCAATAACCCTTCCGTGTAGGGATAAAATTTGAGAGTGCAAGCTTCTGTGATCCATAACATTATATTCTAAATCTTCCGGGAAATCACATGAGAAATTTTGGAACTGACGCGTTTCGAACTACCAACTGTAGTTCATCATCAGGATAATGAAGATTGGCTGATCAGACTATCCATTCATATGTTTATATTTATCTTAGATTTCTATAAAGTCACTTTTTTGCATTATGCTAGTTTTAGTTCACATCTTCACTTTTTTAATGACACATTTTTGTGAGAATGTATCTCAAATGGAGGTTTTTCCATTTTGTAAGTGATCTAGATTCACTGTCCCAAAATTTCCTTCCCATTTTCCATTTCTATTTTCATTTCTTACCATTTTTTTCCTTATTGATTTTAATTTTCACTTGGTTAGTCTAGTTTTTGTTCAAACCTACAATATTAATGTTTATGTTTTCATGTGATTGCAACTTAAGTAAATCTTGTGCATTTTGACAAGTGATCTAAGTTAAAATCCCAACATTTCCTTACTATTTCTCATTTCTATTTTTCATTCTTTTCATTTTCCATTTTTTATTTTGTAAATTTCAACTTATAAATAGTTGGCACTACACCTAGTGCTAATCCAACAAAAAACTTCATTCTAAATCTGACATTAAACTAAACTTAAATATGAAAATAACATCAATAATAACTTCTAGGTGTAAAATACCTCTAGGAAATTAACCTAATACAACCTTCAAGTTAGTCCGTAGCTATCATATCCTTGAACATATTTATTATGGTTCCCTTCGCTCGGATGATCTTATGTACATTATTTTGGATTTTTTTATCTTGAGTTTGTTTGTGAAAATTTATGGATGTTTCATGTTGACTTTGAGCCATAATGATCTGTATTTGAAATTTGCTTGAGGTATGTGAAATTTTGCAAGTGATTCAATTAGTGTTTTAAGCCTCTTTTATAAAATTCTTAAACACATAAACATGGAATTTAAACTAAGTTTTTCCATAAAAACATAAGACAATATCACCATAACAGTAAACACACAACAACAATTGATGAAGAATTTCACCCCTCCTAGGCTACATCTCCTGGTCCAACTTCCAATGCTTGGGCCTCTTTCATTATGCTCTAAAAATGGTGTTTACATACTTTTACAGTGCTCAAATGGTTGTACGGATAGCTCCAATGGCTTCACAACTATCAAAAATCCCTATCTAGCCTCTTTCTTCTCCCAAAAGGATAAAAACTGAGAAAGTTATGAGCTTCCCAAGTTTGCTACTAGTTGACCCACAAATTTTCCAAGTTCGGCCAACTCTCCTACAATTTCACCCCATTTTTCGCTAACGAGCAAAAAATCAGCGCAATTCTGGCACAAATTGTGGAACCGTTAATTTGCATAATGCAACCTAAAATCCAAATTTTTAATTAATATTGGTTGGTCAAATTAATTGAATATTTAATTATTATTTCCAAATAGCATCGTATTCAAACTTAAATACAACGTTTAAACCATATGAATTAAGTCACAATGGTGTGGTGCATTGGTAATACATGCAGATTGTTGTTGGGAGGTTGCGGGTTCAACCCCTGCTGACCTCACTTAAACCTTAACAAAAAATTTAGCCAACTAGGAGGCGCCACATGGCAACCTCCGGTTGGGCCACGTGGCGGCCTCTCATTAGCCTATCAACAACCAATCAAAATTTTCCCATTCAACGCCAATGAATTCTTGCCAAGTGTCAATCTATGATTGGCTTGTTTAGTCCAATCATTTTTCCAAATCAGCAAGCCCAGTCAGTATGCCACGTCAGCAGTACGGACTGCTGATTGGACAGCCCTTCACAAAATTTTGCATGTTTTCCAAATTGATCATAACTCATTTCCAGGAACATACGACATTCGTTTTCCGCGAAACGAGTTGCACTAGATTCAAGAAGACGAGATCTACGTGGTCATACATGTTTCCCTCCAATCCAACAACTTTCATTTTTAGCACCAGATCACTCCTCCCCACTGGAAGATTTTGGACCGCAAAATATCTTTTATTACTGAACATTTGGATGAGGGTAAGCCCCTTCACCCTTCCAATCTCAATCCACTAGAATTTTCCTGAATTCAACAATTTTAGCTTTTCATGAAAACCGATCTTTTCTCTTGATTTTGGAGACCCTGTCTTGCTGTTGTAGATACCATCTTGCTGCAATTTCCTAGAATTTGTAGAACAACAAATTGTCCTAGAAGAAACAAGCATGTTCCCTCCTCGGTAGTCATTCAAAATAAACTTAAACAACTTGAAATTCTTCTCACCTTGAACACTGTCGACATGACAATGTTTAGCTTGTCTTGCCTTGTACTTGGCTCGACTCTTGACCAAGTGTGTTTGCCATTACCATGTACCATTTTGAAACCCCCAAGAAGAACTTGTGGAACCTATGTCTTCTTTATCAATTTTCTTTGGCGCTTGCTCTTTGATCTTTGCACCCTTTAGCACCGACACCTTGTTCCCATCACTATTTAACAATGATGTATGCTACTGCAATTTTTTCTCATCTTGTTTACCTATTTTAGAAGGCAACATGTTAGAGTCCTGAAAAAAATTATTACAACCATTAGAAACCTTAATGAAATCAAAATTTTCATTTGATGCATCACCTTGAAAGGCCTCATTCACAACATCTTGATGCTTGAACATTGACAAAGAATTATTTTGACTAGCATTGACAATTCTCTTCATTTGTCCAGCATGAACATAGTTACCGATCAAACGGGAACTATTACCTCAAAACGAGAACTCTAACCAAAAAAACATTAAAAAACCATGAAAAAACAACCCGAAAATGAAAAGTTGTATTCTGGAATAACCTCTATATTTTTGGGGTAAATTTTCAACATTTTTTACAAAAGGAAGTAAAATCCAATTTTTTTTTGTGCAAAAAGCACCCCGAAAACGAAAAGTTGTATTCTGGAATAACCTCTATTTTTTTCGGGGTAAATTTTTGACATTTTTTAAAAATAGAAGTAAAAGCCAATTTTTTTTGTGCAAAAAACACCCCGAAAACAGAAAGTGTTGAAACAAAAATTTTAGAATAATAAAATTTTATATTAAAAAAATAAAAATAAAAATAAAAAATATTTTAAAATAATTGAAAAAAAAAAAACAAAATTCATTATATTTTTTTGATTAATTTTTTTTTTTTTAATTAAAGAAATTTTAAAAAAAAATTAAGAAAAGAAATAATAATAATAAAATAAAATAAAACATTTTAAAATTTAAAATTTAAAAATATATTTTAAAAATAATAATAATTAAATAAAATAAAATAAAATAATATTAAATTAAAATAAAAAATAAAAATAAAATAAAAAATAAAAATTTAATTTAAAAAGAAAAATAATTATTTTATTAAATTTAAAACAAAAAATTTAAATTTTAAAATAAAAAATTGAATTTGAAAAAATATATTAAATTTCAATAAATTAAAAAAATTAAAAAACATTATTTAAATTTAAAAAAATAAAATAAATAAATACTTAAAAATAAAAAAGAAAAAACAAAATAAATTAAAAAAAATATTAGAAAACAATAAATTTTAAAAATTAAATTAAATTTAAATTGTAAAAAATAAAAATTATATATATATAACAAATTATATTCAAATAATATATATTAAATTTTAATAAATAAATAAATTTAAAAATAAAAAACACTTTTAAAAATGGAAAATGGAAAAAAATAAATTAATTAAAAATATTAAATTAAGAAAAACAAATTGATTTAAAAAAGAGATTAATTTAAAATATAAAGTTTAATTTAAATAAAAAATATTAAATTGTATGTAATTAAAAAAATAAAGAACACAAATATTATATTTAAATAAATTAAAAAAAAAAAATTTAAAATTTTATTAAATTGAATTAAATAAAAGTAATAATAAATGAAAATGAAAATTAAAGTAAAATATTCAATTAAATTAAAAAAAAAAATACGAAATTTAATAAATAATAAAAAATATTAAAAACAAAAAAAGTTATTAAAATTTAATAATAATAAAAAAATCGAATTAAATTTTTTTTAATTTAATTTGAAAAGAAAATGAGTTGTGTCGCCCACGTGGTGGTGGGGATTGGTCGTTGGGCGGGTGGGGAGGATGTCCTACCTAGGTGACAGGGGGGGCGAGTTGTTGGGTGGTCGGGGCGCTGCTTACAGCCTCCTTGCCTGCCAAGCGGCCGGCCCCTGCCACCTCCTAGGCGAGATGTCGATTCCGGGAATCGACCTCTCGCCCAGGTGGCGGTCGAAGCTAGTCGCAGGGAGGGAGGGGAGGCTGCAAGCAGCACCCCGCCCGCCCAGCGCCGGCCCCCGCCACCACCTAGGCGACTCAACTTTTTTTTTGTTTTTCAAATTAAATTTCTATTTATTTTTTTATTTTTTTAATTTTAATAAAAAAAATGGTATTTTTTATTATTTATTAAATTTTGTGTTTTTTTTTTTTTTTTAATTTAATATTTCATTTTAATTTTTAAATTTTTTAAAATTAAATTTAATATTTATTTTTTTTAATTTAATTTAATTTTTATTTTTATTTTTTTTTAATTTAATAAAATTATTTTTTTAATTTAATTTTTATATTTTATATTTTATCTTTTTTAATTTTTTTTAATTTTAAATTTTAAATTTATTTATAAAATTTTTAAAAATTTTAATTTTAATTTTTTTTTGTTTTGTTTATTTTTTTACTTTACTTTTATTTTTTTCATTTTAAAAATTATATATATATGATGGTGGTGGTTAACGTCCACTGAGACCAATTTTTGGTCTATTGGACCTAAAGAAAAGAGTTATTTAATTTGATTTAAACGTTTATTCCTATGCTCAAAAAGCTTGGAGAGAAGCCTCCCCAGCTCACTATAATTTTGACATCTTAAAAGGCTAGGAAGGTCAATATTGCAACAAAGATTATGAAATTGAGCTCTAATGTGGTTGTACGCGGGGCACTCTAAGAGGAAGTAAATTTCATCATCGATGTTCATATTCTCACAGAGATGGTAGATCCTTTCCATCCATGGTGTTTTAGGAACTGTCCAACGACCTATTTCACTATGGAGCTCATGAGAGTTCGTTTTAATCTTGGCTATATTAATTTTCTTCTTTGAGCTAGTTAAAACAAAGAGATACTTTTGATCTTCTAAGGTGGGGTTGATGAGCTCCTTATAATACCTTAATTTTCCTTTAGCTGCTAGAACTTTCTCACACCACATTTTTTCTTTGAACTTAGAAGTAACAATTTTTTTAATGTTATTGATGTTTTGCAATGCAACATTCTCGTCGATCTCCCAATGGTTTAACCAGGCCTTGGTGTCTTTATACCAACCTCGTTTAAGCCTTAGGTGGTTTTGGTCGTAATCAAAGCCAGTCATAAGCAAAGTCCTGCGCTATTGAGCTGTGTGCATATATATATATATACCAAGTTTTTGAAAATGCTTTTTTTCTTTTTTTGGTTTTTTAATCTTTTTTTTTTTAAATTTTTAATTTATATATATATATATATATATATATATATATATATATATATATATATATATATATATATATATATATATATATATATATATATATATATATATATATATATATATATATATTATTTTATTTTTATTTTTATTTTCTTATTATTTTTTTTTTAATTTAAATTTTTAAATTTTAATTATGTTTTATTTTTGTATTTTAATTTTAATTTTTAATTTTTAATTATTTTTAAAATTTCTATTTTAATTTTTTTTTAATTATATGGTTTTTTTTAATAGCTTAAAAAAATTTGTTTTTATGTTTTTTTTTTGGGTTTAATTTTTGTTTTTTTCTTTAAATTGTGAGTTTTTTTTTCCTTTTTTATTTAATTTTTTGTTTTTTTTGTTTTTTTTTTTATTTTTTTATTTTCGTTTATATTTTTTATTTTTACAAGTTAATTTTGTTTTTTCTTTTACATTTTTATTGTTTTTTAAAATTATTTTTATATATTTTTTTTATATTTGAGTTTTTTTGTCATGTTTTTTAATTTTATTTTTATGTTTTATTACCAACATGAAAATCACCTCTAAAAACAAATGGTTGATGCTGCATCAACCCTTTTCAAAATTAGCATGAAAATCACCACTCTAAAAAAAATGGTTGAAGCTGCATTAACACTTTTCAAAATTAGCATGAAAATCACTAACATTTTAAGAAAAATGTTCATACTTCATAAATAAATAAAATTAAAGTGTCAAATATATACTCCAAAAAAAAGGGTGACTCTGCATCACCACTTTTCAAAATCGGGTGTTTTTTTTGCTACCTCAAAAAGGTAGGTACCAGTTCAGTTACCTATTTGATAGGTACTTATTCTCATGGCGATGAAAGATTTCTCTCCTATCATAAAGATATGGGCTTCCCAAAACAATACTAGAAATATCAAGCGGAACATCAAGTTCAACTTCATCAAGAAAGTTTGCAGTGATTGCAAATCTAAGTATGCACTTCCTCATCACTTGCAAATTTGCATTCTTACATATCCAACCTAAAGGATAAGGTCTTGGATGTGGAATGGTCTCTAAATTCAACTTCTTAACTAATTCTTCTGAAATAAGATTTGCTTGTGAACCACTATAAAATAGGGTGTCAATCTTGGTATGCTTTGAAATAAATCTAACATGGAAAAGCTCAATTCTTGTTTCTTCATCTTGACTGCTATTTAGACAACTTGAAGAACTAGTACTTGCAATGTCATTACCTTTCAAACCTGTTGCAGTGATCTTTGTTTTATCTCCAGAATCAGAACCTAAATCATGTATTATTAAAATTAGACAGAGCAGCTATTGCACACAGAAATACACACAAATAATATAATCTATTACTTTATATCAAATCAAACGAATACATCACAATATTTATAGTGCTGCTGAGATCCAACTAATTCTAATCTTAGAGAGAGAGGTTGAGAGAATCTCTCAACATCCTCCAAAAAACCAAACCAATCCCTAAACTTTAGTATGCATCATAAATGAGGCATTATCTCAAACACCCCCCCTTAATGCCTACATTACAGAAAACTTACAATAATGAAATCACAATTACAAAATTGTATTTGTCTTTGTCTGATCTGGTCTTCATTAGCAAATCTACCCACTCTGCAGTTTTCTGGACTTCGCTCTTTCTTTCTCCACATCTTCGAGCTTACCTTTCAACTCATTTAAAGTACACCTGCTTCTGACCAACAATGTTGAATTTGTAAGATTAAAAAATCTTGACACCCCCGAAGAAGAGTCTTGACACTGAACTATTCTATTGAAATATTTCCATCTGTGAAATAACCCCGAAGAATAAATTTCAACAGTCTATAGGAAAATATTCTAGGTACAGAATATGATCAACGATCAATCCTACAAAGTGACCTTTACACAAATGGATCTCACACTGTAACCTGTAGTTGACGCTCTTGAAGCCCGAAGCACAACAAGACCCACCAACGTATAACAAATTCACACAATCAAATTAGCCAATTGTTCTCTCGGCACCGAAGAACGTCAAGAATGACTAATTCAAATAATGTTAATTTGTTCAATAATTGGTTCTTTATTATAAAATTTTACAAATTCCTCACACACACAAAAAAAAAAAAACAAAACCAAGAATATGGGATTGCCCTCAATCCAACATTGGACTTCTCAAAACGCTTTCACATTTGCAGATCCGAATCAAAACAGCTTCGGTGAATGTTCTCCATAGTGGCAAGGCGATTCTCTCCTTGCTCAGCAACATTGACACTGCAAATGACTCCTTCGATTTTTTTGTCTGATGCTCAGAAATAAAGCCAGAACTACAAGTATCCCAGTAGCCCCCAAAACTCGAACTGATGGCCTAATAATAGCTGCCATTGTCATTGAGACAGTGATTCCAATTGTTTTGAAGCAGAAAACTCAGATATCGGCCTTCCAGTAGATTTGATATTGTGACCACATCAGTACTCTTGTCAACGCCAAGTGAAGGCCAGCTCGTCTCAGTAATGATCACCGGGATTCGATTGTGGCCGTATAAGAAATCAAATAGTTTACATTTATTTACAAAAAATAAATCTATATTTGGCTGGGTTTCAACCAATGCAGCTTAGCTACCTTTAACCATCGGTACATCAGATGAAAACACTTATAGAAACATAAATTTTCTAAACAAAATTAAAAAAACTCAGAAGAACAGAACGAATATGTATGTCTCCATCGGGCTTTCGGGTCTGAGAGGCATTCCACTATGCTGCCTGTTCTGCCCAGATTTGGAAATGGCGTGCTTTAAGGTAAATGAATCGTAGCGCAAGTAGAAGTGCGCCAGAAAAATCTGAGCCATCAAAACCACGACGTCCTTTGCTGGACACTGCTTGTTGTCAGCCGATGTGTCTTCAATTTCTTGGTCGTTGGACCACAACAGATGTTTCAACATCTTCTCTCCTTCTTCATCGCATAGAGCCCGTCGTGGGATTCGACCAAGAAATCCTCTTTGGCCCTCGCATACTGCCAAGCCGCAGGCGGTTCCAACCTCAGTACTTCATACACAGTGGACCGGGCCAACGCCATGTTCGTCAGAGCCCTGCAGTTGATGGAAATGAGTGTCTTAATAGAGCGGTTTTTCTTCAGCAGAGTTGGGGTTAGCAGAATTAAATGGGCCGAACAGTTGTGAGCACAATTCATCAGCCATCAAGTAGGTTGTTCCATAACTTTGTTAAGCTGATACTTCTGGGAAAAGGACATTCGATCTATTTCGAAAAAACATCAGATGCAATACTCCTCGTGATGCGCAGCCAAGCGGGAGGAGAAAATTCTTCAGAGCTACAATCAGTTGATCACGTTGCAGCACTTTCTTCGAAATCTCCAACACCTTGTGAAAGCTTCTTTCCCCTTCACTACTCACACAACAATTAAAAAACACAAATACAACTGGAAAACATACCTACACTATGCTACTCTCCTACAATATACTCAATCTCATATCTCTCACATTTTCCTGGCCATCCCGTGAGGGATTTAAGCCAGTAGAGGCTTTGATACCATATTAAAATTAGACAGAGCAGCTATTGCACACAGAAATACACACAAATAATATAATCTATTACTTTATATCAAATCAAATGAATACATCACAATATTTATAGTGCTGTTGAGATCCAACTAATTCTAATCTTAGAGAGAGAGGTTGAGAGAATCTCTCAACATCCTCCAAAAAACCAAACCAATCCCTAAACTTTAGTATGCATCATAAATGAGGCATTATCTCAAACATGTATTATTGTAGCAGTTGTCTTCTCCTTTTCCTTGTTTTTAAGCCTTTTGGGTCTCATCTCTGGATGAAGTTTCCAGCAATGATATTCATCATGCCTATCTTTGGAACAATGTTTGCATGTGATTTTTTCTTTCTCCATATTGATGGAAGCATTCTTCTTACCTTTACCCTTGAACTTACCCTTTCCTTTCTCTTCAGACTCAAAGGTATCCTCACTTGTTTCCTTTGAAACAAGTTTCCCTCTTGCCTCTAGATGTGTGGCCTGTACACTTACTTCATCTAAATTTGAAGGATTAAATATGAGAATTATATGTCTTAGGTAACTATGCAAAGCTCCAATGTATTTTAACAAAGTTTCTTGAGATGTAAAATCTACACCCAAAATTAGTGCTCTTCTCCTAAACTCTTGAGTATAGCTTTGCACACTTTTTCCTTTACCTTGCCTAAAGTTTTGCCAATCCATTATAGTCTTTTTCATGTATGCTAATGGGTAAAATAGTCTTCTCAAGGCAGTAGCAAAATCATTCCAAGAGGTTAAAACCTTACCATGTGTCTTCATGTCCTCTTGAGTATTGGCTTCCCACCAAATAAGTGTTGCACTTTCCAATATAAATGAAGCAAGATGAATATTTGTGTCATCATCCTTGATTATTTGAATCCCACAATACACTTCAAGCTAACGTACCCAATTGTCTAATATCTCAACATCTACTACTCCATCATACATAGGAAAATCAAACTTAATGTCAAGCTTCAAAAATGGAATTTTACCATGACCTTTTGGAGAATTTGGAGGTGTTTCTGAAGGGATTGTTGTGGAAGAAGATGATGGTGAAGATGGTGAGGATGGTGGTGAAGAGAATGGTGGTGTCAAAGGTTGTTTGTCACCATTCCCAATACCTTTTGGAGGCTTGTCCCTATCTCCTCCTTCTCCTTTTGAAGACTCATCTCCCTTTGGAGAATTGGAGCTCTCACCTTGCAATCTTGCGCTTCTATCCTCAAAGAGAACTTTCACCTTTCTTATCATATCCGAGAATGATTTCCTGAAGTATTTTTCATCCTCTGACATATTTTTAGGCTCTCCTACATGTTAAATACTTTTTGAAGCTTCAACTGCAATTTGAGGTAGAATATGTGTTGGAGATTGTGGCAAACTTTATCTCATTGTCCTTGACCTAACTTGAGGACTTGCAACCAAAATCTTTCCTTCTCCTCTTTTGAGCTTAAACCTTGTAAGTATCACATACACTTGCAAACAATTAAACCCTCACAACAACAAAGAAAACCTAAGCTTTGATACCAAACTTAATCTATATATGAAGTTTGCTTGAGGTATGTGAAATTTTGTAAGTGATTCAATTAGTGTTTTAAGCCTCTTTTATCAAATTATTAAACACATAAACATAGAATTTAAACTGTGTTTTTTGCAGAAAAACATAAGACAATATCACCATAACAGTAAATACATAGCAACAATTGATGAAGGAGTCCACCCCTCCTGGGCTACATCTCCTGCTCCAGCTTCCAATGGTCGGGCCTCTTTCATTATGCTCTAAAAATGGTGTTTACATGCATTTATAATGCTCAAATGGTTGTATTGATAGCTCAAATTGCTTCATAACTATAAAAAATCCCTGTCTAGCCTCTTTTTTCTCCTAAAAAGGTTAAAAACTGAGAAATTTATGAGCTTCCCAAGTTTTGATGCTAGTTGACCCACAAATTCGCCAAGTTTGGCTAACTATCCTAAAATTTTGCCCCATTTTTCACTAACGGAGCAACAAATCGGCGCAATTCCGACGCAAATTGTGGAACCGTTAATTTGCATAATGCGGCCTAAAGTCCAAATTTTTAATTAATATTGGTTGGACGAATTAATTGAATATTTAATTATTATATCCAAATGACGTCATATTCAAACTTAAATACAACGTTTAAACCATAATAATTAAGTGAAAATGGCATGGTGTGTTGGTAATGCATGTAGATTGTTTGTGGGAGGTCGTGGGTTTGACCCTTGCCGACCTCACTTAAACCTTAACAAAAATTTTAGCCAATTGGGAGGTGCCACTTGGCGGCCTCCGTTTGGGCCACGTGGTGGCCTCTCATTGGCCTATCAACAACCAATCAAAATTTTCCTAGTCAGCATCAATGAAGTCCTGCCAAGTGTCAAGCTGTGATTGGCTCGTGCAGTTCAGTCATTTTTCCAAATCAGCAGACCCAGCCAGTAGGTCACGTCAGTAGTACGGACTGCTGACTAGTAAACCCTGCACAAATTTTTTCATGTTTTCCAAATCAATCAATACTCATTTCCAAGAGCATACAAAGTCTGTTTTCTGTGAAAGGAGTTAATCTGAATTCAAGAAGACGAGATCTACATAATCATTAAGGTTTCTCTCCAATCCGACAATTTCATTTTTGAGCACCATATCACATAGGTTGCATGGTTTCAATGTCCAATGTTATTCTTCATTTTGTTGGGCTTTGAAAACTTAATAAAGTCTTTTTTTCTCCTAAGATAACAATATTGTATTTATTGTTTCCCCTTCCCTTTGAACACGAATGAGTTCCAATTATCTTCCAAGACTTTGATCAAAGAGTAGAGATGATTTATCCATTCTTTTAGACCCCTCTTAACTACTTTAATGTTTTTCTCATAGAGAAAGGATGGAGAACCTAACCTCATAATGGACCAAGAACATTGAATAATATCCCAAGCTTCTTGATGCTCAAACCATAAGGGGTTGAATTTTAACAAAAAGGGTCCAAAATATTTTGCTACTTCCTGTTGTAACAAGATTTGTTTATGGTTTGAGACCACTATAGAGAAATCACTATGGAGGTAATTTGCACCACTAGAAGTCTTGTGAATCAAATAAAATATGAGTCCATTAGAAATATTCCTTTGGCCCAAAATACAATTCCTCACATGTTTATACCTATCAAGGGTAAGAATCCATCAAGGCATAGTCCATAATGATGGCATCCACCATTTTCAAACACATATTTTGAATATAGATCCACCCCCCCACCTCCCTCCCCTACAGACTTATGACCAAGTCATGGTCACTAACAAGGACTCTCCCCTCCATCTCCATTGAATGTCCAAGTTTTCTAAGGGATTCCCAGTAATCATTTTTAGCTATATATCGATTTAGGAAATAAATGTTAAATAAATGCATGGATAAGCCATATATGATATGAGTTACCTAAGTGAATATCCAAGTGACCTCTTTTTGGAGCTGAAGGATTTGTAGAGACCTTGGATCTAAGAGAGTAGTTACTCACCTTGAAGATTCTTAAGCATTGATACAAACCACTTAGCATTTTCACAAAGGTAAGACCATAATTTTGAAAACATTATTTTTTCTATATTGATTTTTCCCCAAAGGAATAATAAGACTAGCCTCTCTATTTCAATTAAGCTCCCCAAGTACCATAATTTTTTTCTACTACATTTTTCCTCTATAATTCGAGAAGATGAATTTTGTTTCTTCAATTGGGTAGGCCCTACCTTCCCAAAATACGCTTGGAGTGTAGTTCAATGATGAACACTTAGCTAAATTGAGAGGGGGGGGGGCGGTGAATCAATTTAGTACATTCATGGACATTTAAAATTCTTTTCATTTAACCCAATTACACCTGCAGTTCATAAGCAGCTTAATACATAATGAATCAACAAACTTAATGTGTGTAGAGCAAGTAATAATCAGATTAAAACATCACTTCAGCACATAATCCTCAAGAACATAGACAATAGATATAAGTGGAAACCCATAAGGGAGAAGACCACATCTTATTATTGTTGTGATGCAAAGGCAAGCTCCAACTCCCTCTCACCACTGATTTTTTGTAGGCTCCAACCTACAGGAGGCTACTACCTCAAATTCTGCAAGCTACAACTTGCAAGGAAGCTCCAACTCCCATCTATTGTCTATAGGCTACAACCCACAGGAGGCTCCTACCTCACCCAGCTCCAACTGGACATCTATCAAGCTACAACTTGAAACGGAAGCACCGAATCCCATGTATTTTTCTGCAGGCTACAACCCACAAGAGGCCCCTACCTCAACTAGCTACAACTGGACATCTATCAAGCTACAAATTGATATGGAAGCACCAAATTCCTCACTCTACAATAAAATCATATGCTGATTTACCTGGATATCACCTCTGTTTTACTCCTTCTTCAATGTTGCCCTTCCAACCTTCAAATCCGCTTCATATCAGCTCTGGATCTACGCAACATCTCTATCTACTCTCTTTCATTCTTCCACTCTCTAACCTCTTTATGAATATTACAATAACATAATTTATAGAGATCACTTCATGGTTGTTTGCATTCTATATGGGAATATGAAGTGAACAGGCATGACTCTTTCCTTCCACCCACTCATTTCCTCACTCAATATATTCAAGATGTTACAACAATATATACACTCATTTCAGTATTAATTGGAGTTTTTCTTTGCCTTGGAGACTTGCCTTTGCATCACAAACAATATTAAATAATTAATACATTTATAGTTACAATCAAATATCTCCCAACCCTTTCAACTTCTTAGATTTTTTTAGCATGTTTCCTCTTCTGCTTGCTGTCCCTTTGTCTTTTATGTTTATGTAGTTATATTCCAACTATGCTACATGACCGCCTTTTTGTCCGATGCGACCCATGCTGTTGCACTGTTCTGCACGAGCTCCGGGCCCTTTTTCTTACCTGAGCCTTTGCTTGCTGTGTTCAGTATTTTCTTTTGTTACCCGAGTCTTTTCTTCTGCGTTCAACCTTTTCTTTTAACACACAACCGCATCTACATGACATTTTTCATCTTTTCTAGCTTCTTTACACAAACCCCACGGTCTTGTGGGTCGTGGCCCACATAAACTCCCTTTTAACGTAGCGGATTACAATTTTCGAGTTTTATTAACATGCATAAGTTTAGCAATCAAACAACGCATACTTTATAATATAATGCACATAACAAACAACCCTTACATATACATGGAACAGGGGTTTTCGGGTCCCACAATAATTGACCAATCACAATACATCGCACTTCGCTTGCCCGCAACTTTTGACATTTAGCAATAAGCATATCTCCTATATTCTGCGATATGCGATCGCATCGCATCACATCCAACATAAATTATCGTGTGAACCTTAAGCACAAAACATAAAATCTGTGATGTGCGCTAATGCACAGTGTCGACACATGGCTCCTTCCTTTCACTGCATCGCAGCTTTATAACCTTATTACACTGCAAAAAAATTAACATACCTTGCGAAGCCTTAGTGCTATCTGCTAACATTTGTGATATGAAAACTCATGATTCACCGTCCGACGTTGATCTGCTACACGATCTAACAGTCCTCACTGCTTGTCCTGTCATGCCAACATGTGTCCCTTGTCTACTTCGCATCACACACAAAATAACCTACCCTGCGACGACCTTAACACTTAAACGCTAAACTTTGTGATTTTCACTTTCAATCTCCATCATTGGTCTTCGTTGGATCCGACGGTCCACGCTTGTCTCCTTGTCGATCCACTTCGCATCGAAAGTTAAATAACTTAACTTGTGAAGTCTTAATCATAATCACTATACTCTGCAATATGTGATGACTTCACAGTTGTGATATGATCTTCCACCGTTGATCTGCACAGGATCTACGGTCCTCGTTGTTGCTTGCAAATCCGATTTCTTTCTGCTATGTGATTAATACGATATTCAATCAAACAGAGGATTGTGTAAGATCTATGGTCCTCGCTGTGTCTTGCAAATCTTATTGTCCTTCGATCCTCGTTGTTGCTTGCAAATCTGATTGCCTTCTGTTGTGCGCTTAATGCAATATTCAATTCAACAGAGGATTCGTGCAAGATCTACGGTCCTCCTTTGATCTTCTGTTTTTTATTCACTCTGACTTGGGATTATCATGCTTGTTGCATGTTCACAACTCTGCCCAGCACGTTCACGATTCTACCTTTGTTGTTTTGCTGCCTTTGCTCCTTTTCTGCCTTAACTTCCTTTGTTGCCTTTTCTTCTTAGCTGCCTTTTCCTTTTTACTGCCTTTGCCTTTTTGTTGCCTTTGCTCCTTTGGTGCCTTTGCTGATGGTCTAATGCTTCTCCTTTCCTCTTTGCTGCTCCTCTACCTCTCTTTTATGTTTTCTTACAACATTATTGCTTGATCTTCTTCTTTTCCTTATTGTTGCTACTTCTCTGCTCCTTTTCCTTAATGATAGTTCAGGTGCTGCTCCTTTGTGCTCCTTTGCCATCAATGACAATATTTCCAATAGTCTCACCCTTTGGCATTGATGGAAACACTTCCTCCAACACTCCAATACTTCCTCCAAGACTCCCTCCCCCTTTCATTTTGAGAAGTGTCGTTCTTCCTTTGCTTGCTTTTAGAAGAGCCTTTCTTCTTTTTCTTGCTTTTCCTCCCCCTTTGACATCAATGGAAAATGGTTGCACATTTCCATTATTTGAATTATTTCTCTCTGAGTTGTGTATAGGCCTTCTTCTTTTGACTTTATACCTTGTTTCTCCAGACTGGTGTACAAGAGTTGTTGGGAGAACACTTTGAGAATCCTTGAACTTGTATGTATATACATAGTAAGATGATACCATCCTAAAGCACAGACTCCTTGCACTTGTATAAAGCTAAAAGTGTTGATAACGACACTTCATGGAACAAACTGTACCAGACTTATATAATCAGAGATGCATCATTGGAATAATACTAAAACACTGAGAATGCTCCATACGACATATAAATTCTGCTCCAAATATACATCAGTCTATATTATGATCTTCATCTGAGATACATATCTGTTGAGGAAGGTTGTAGATGGAATATTTCTTCTTCTGCAATACACATCTGTAGTACACATTTGTTCAAATATGATGATGGCAATACATATTTTGTAGCTGTGGTTCACCTTTACTGCATGTTGTTGGTGATATGTGCTAGAATGCTGACAGGGATATTACACTAACAGTTGAAAGGCCCTTGATACTGATGTGAACAATGAATCTCAAAAATCCTTACAATTTGTTGTAAAATTAGCCTGTCTTTCAATCTAAAAGGCCCAATTTTATTTATGACATAAGGGGGGTATGTATGTCAATGATCAACCTCTCTGCAATGGTGATAACCAGCAATTCCTTTCTATTGAAGTAGGCTTTAGATGAATCAATAAAAGACTCTTGAGCTTCAAATAGTAAGATTAACACAACTAGTCCTTCATACTTCAGATACTTTAGCTGTTATATCATAATGATCTTCAGCAAACATCTTCAAGTTATTTAATTGAAATCTCAGCAAACAGACTTCACACAGTTTTATGAATGATCTTAAGAAAGAGGCCTTGAATATATATCTGTATTGACTTGAGGAAGGCATGCAATTATATTTAGAAATAAATACTACTTCAATGCTCAATATAATACTTCAAATGTAAATGAGATAATGATCCTTTAGCACTTTTATTGACATTTTCATGCTTTAATAATACAGCTCGACATTCTCCAGTATTTAAAATTAGAAAATACTTTGCAATAATCATAGCAACCAAATCTTAATCCACATATACTATAATGTTGATAACGTTGGGAATACAACCTTGATGTACTTCTTCCATAATACTTTGATCCTGAGGACCTGTACCATACCACTGCTCCATTGATAACACTTGGTATTCTGCTGATAGGTAGGTTTCTTGTTTCAAATACCAATTGATACTAATTTGATAATCCATGTAGTAATTTCACTTCAGCTCGCACATACACCCATAGTTAAGACAACTTTCATAGTTTCTACTATTGAGCTCTCCACTGTTCTCAATCGCAATCATCAATATACTGAATCTGATTCTGGCATCATTAACCTTTTGCTTATTCTTTCATTTTTTTTTTAAAAGAATGTCACTGCATATTCCTTTCTAGTATTCAAAATACTGAGAGGAGGGGTGAATCAATATTACTTTCAATTAGACCATTAGATAATCTTCAATTATTGTCAATGTTTGTACAATGATAGCAGTAAACAAAAGGAACGCAAATGCACACAATTTTTAAGGTGGAAACCCACTCCGGGAAAAAAACCACCTAATTATTTTCCAATAATTCTTTAATATTCAACTTCACTTGAAAATAAAGCTCCAACTTCCTAGAATCTAGAAAAGCATTCTTCTCCAGCTCCCACTGGATGGACACTCCAACGCCCAAGATTCTTCAGTAGTCAACTGAACGAATGCCCCAACACCCAATAAGATACAACTCACCCTAGCACCACCCTACCACCCTGAAGTTTTCATAGGCTTGAACCTATTGGTGACTTCATGCACTAGCCTAGCACCACCCTACCACCCTATAGAAGAATAAAAGAAGAATGGACTCCCATACAAGGGAAAATGGTCCACTTTACAATGATATAGAATGATGTAGAAGAATAAGACACACTAGATCATAACCCCATCTATGACACAACCACCTAATTATGATCCTAGACCTCCTGACACTGCCTCTTCAACTCTTGGCAGATAGACACTAATGCAATTTTTACAATAATGTATTTACAATGATTGCATGCAGTGCTTCCCACTTGAAGACTTCATGTGATGAAATTCTTGTTGTTGTTATGCACCTTGATTTCTGCTCTTGTCATGCTACCCTCTGTTGCACCTTGCTTTGCTTTTCTGCCCTAGAAAGTCTGATCCTTTTCATCCCTTGACAACACATGATCTAGCTTTTTTTTTCCTTCTAGGAGCTTGATATTGAATCTGGCGTATCTCTATTATTTCAGATCCCCAATATGTGATTTTTGGCCTTGTAGTAGTCCTCTGAGTCTTTTTTCCAATGCCACAGGTCTGACCCAATTTGGATTCTTCAAGGGAGAGTTATGCCCAATCTCTCACAATGCCCTAATTATGGACTGTTTCAGTAGAGAAAACTTGTACGGCATGCCACGTGCCATTGTTTCTTCATTCGGCTCTAAAATTGATAGAACAAAAACCAAATTTTGTGCACTATCTGCCACTTTTTACAGAATTCCAATCCGATACTCAGAGAGAGTTATGACGATTTTCCCAAGGTCACTTCTTTGAGATGAATTTCAGGAGCCTACAAAAACACTGACTTCCACAGATCATATCTCCGAAAATGTTGTGCACCTTGATCTGAAAGTTTTACAGGAGCTTCCTCAGGTTTTCAGCTTCACCTCATAAAAATTTTAGCTTCTGAACCTTCGTAGAAAAAAATTTAGAGCGAAAATTCCATGATGACCTATTTCAGATGGCGAAATTCCTACATAAGGAGGATATGAGAATCACAATTTATATAAATGCTTAGGTTGAGAGGGGTTTCAACAAGTGAACGTGGGAGGGATTTTAGGAGCTTAAAAATTATTAATTATTGACTTTTCAATGACCTATGCCACAACCCTATGGGGTTTTAGCCCACTAACTGGGGTTAAAAACTTCAAACATGAATATCTCTCAAACCGTGAAGAATTACGTGGCGTGCCATATATCAATAGAAACATCTCAACAAGTAGAAACCATCAAAAGAATTATTGCCCCAGAATATAGTAATTTTGTAGGTCAAATTTCCCATGCAATATTGGGGTAGCCCCTGGTGCTGCTTGGGTTGACATCAATGACAACTGCTAATCAACATCTAGGACTGCTCCAGAATCATTGCTGCTCTATATACAATTCAACTGTTCTAACATAATGATCTTCAGGAAGACATCTTCAATTTATTTACTTGGAATCTAAAGGGGCAAACAACTCATAGTTTTATTACTCATTTAATTGCTTTCCTCCAGGGGGACCTTCTATTGATAAATGATGTAATGATATAATGATGATAAAATTTTCTCTTCCTCATCCTTCTTAATTTTGTTTCATTGTTAACACTTGTAGTGTGATGCACAGTGTGATCATCCTCTACGGATCTTTCCAGTTCTATAGCTCGAAACACATTTTTTGTGATTTTAACCATTCATCACTTAGTGTGTCGTTGTATTCTTAGCTTACATGTTCATGGCTGATGTTCCCTCTACCACCATGGTTGCTTGCTGCCTTCTCTCCTTCCATCAACCTGTTGGCTATTGAATGCTTCAGGTATCCTTATTCCTCTATAGTTCTCTATTGGAGGAATTTTCCTTTTCCTTCTTGAACTTTTAGCTGTTCTTATTCCAAGGAGCTCTTCTTAGACTAATTTTATGGGGATTTTTTATGAACTTCTCTCCCTTTGGGATGTTGATTCTTATCTATTACTAGCTGGATATTTGTGTTGCTTCCTAGAGTAGCTCCCCCTGAGAATATGATGGATTCATTATGTTATTTAAGTAACAGGCTCCCCCTTTCTCTTTTCTTTCCATACTTTATTGGGGTTCTTCATAATGTTTGCACTTCTTTTTGATTCACAGTTTTTTCTGATTTGATTGGATTCCATCATCTGTCTAGAGTTCTTTAATGTATATGGTAGCTTACAGGTTTTTGCTTTGTGACCAAGCTTGTGGCATGAATAACATCTTATTTTACCTAGGTAAGGTTGAGTTGATGTATGGAATTTTTTACCCCCTTTTGAACATAATTTACATTCAACATATTTATGTCCAAATTCATTGCATGAAAAACAGTAGCCATGGAAACGATTACTGTACCTGGTGATAGGTTGTCTTCAACTTTTGTTTGCTTGAGGTATTCTTTTCATTGGCTGCATATTTATTTGGTTGGATAGGATTTTCTTTGTCTTACAGTATGCCGCAGTATGTCCAGGTTTGTGGCAGGCAAAACAAGTGATATTTCTCATAGGAGGAAAGAATCTCCTTTGACAGCTTCCGAATTTATTCTATTCATATTCAGGAGTGTATGAGCCTTTTGCAGCTGACTATTTCTTCATTTCGTTCTCTGTCATTTGAGGTTGCTGCTTGTTTCTGTTTGCTTCATTACCCATCAAGGTCTTGCTAGATTCTAATTCTTTGGATCTCTTTTGGGTTGCTTCATCATATTTCTCAATGTCTGCCTTCTCTAAGTTTTCCATGGAGGTAATCTCATCTCGAGCTGCTTACACAACCTTCTCCTTTCTTCTGTCAGTCTTCTAGCTGCAATAATCTCAGATTGCTGATAGTTATCAATTTATTTTATTATAGCTTTCACGAAAGTGATATTCTTGTTATCTTCAACCTTGGACTTACTGTTTTCTCCTTCATAGCCTATCCCAATCTTTATAAGAGAAGATCTTTGAGCATTTATTATTTTGTCCAACTGTTCAGAGCTTTTCATCAGTGGAGTATTCATAGATAATTCCCTTTGGGCCTTTTCTAATTTCTTTCTCAATCATACTACTTCTTCTTCAAATTTCTCTTGCTCCTGATTTTTATTTTTTATTTTCTTTATCCGAATGTATTCCACCTTCTTAGCTTCTTCAAGTTATACTTTCAACTGAATGAGGTTTTCCAAACTTGGCTCTTCCTTTAAATATTTCAGGAGAATGTATTTCTGTTTTTTTCACTTGAGTTTAAGTCTGTCTATTTCCTCCAGGGTACTCATTAGCTCCCCCTCAAGATCTACCTCACCTTCTTCCTCATCTTCCAGAAGGAATGATTCAGGCTCTTCCTTGGCCATCAACACAAATTCAAAGGTTCCTTCTTCATTTGAGGATTCATCTGAATTTTCAGATTCACTGCTATCTTGTTGAACATAAAATGATTTTCTATTGAATCTCTTCCCTTTCTGCCAGTTATTTATTTTGTTTATCTATGTCTCTTGTGGTTGGTTCTCTGCTCTCTTATGGGGACATTTTGAAGCATAGTGCCCCACTCTTCCACAATTAAAGCACTTAAATGGAAGTTTACCTTTGTACTTACCCATGCCTATATCCAATATTCGGACGAATTTGGCAAGCATGAGCATGTATCTTCCTTCTCTTTTGTGCACTTTTCTGCCTTAAAGGCTTCCTCCCTCACATTTGACTTTCCTTTTGGAAGTCTCATCTCATAAGCTGTCAAATTTCCAAGTAATTTGTTCATGGTCAAGGTTTCCCAGTTTGATGTTTCTTCTATGGAAGAAACCTTAGGGTTAAATCTGGATGGTAAAGATCTCAATATATTTTGCACTATCACACATTCCTTAATGGTTTCTCCTAGAGCTATCATGTTATTCACAGCTTCTGCAACCTTTAAGAAGAAGCTGGCTACATCTTCATCTTCATTCATTTTTAAATTTTCAAACTAAGTTCTATAGGTTTGTAGTTTGGCCATCTTCACCTTTTTATCTCCCTCATGGATATTTTCTAAGGTATCCCATATATCTTTGGCAATCTTACTGTGCATTACTTTCAAAAATTCTGACTCACACAGACCGCTCAAGAGTGCATTCATTGCTTTTGCATTAACTATGAAATATTGTTTGGCTTCTTTCTTTGTGTCAGTATCCTTTGGAGAATATATTTCTTACACAGCAGCCCAAACTTCTATTCCTAGAGACATTATGTATGTCCTCATTCTTATTTTCCAGAAAGCAAAGTTTGTGCCAGTAAACAATGGGGATTTACTTGTTGAGCATCCTTCTAGGCTAGCCATTTTGGGGACCTAGGATATCCTTCTAGTTGTTAAACTGATACAGAAGGAACTATCTCTGATACCAATTGATGAACTCCTAGCTAAACTGAGAGGGGGGGGGGTGAATAAGTTTAGTACATTCATGGACATTTAAAATTCTTTTCATTCAACTCAATTACACCTTCAATTCATAAGCAGCTTAATACATAATGAATCAACAAACTTAATGTGTGTAGAGCAAGTAATAAGCAGATTAAAACATCACATAAACACATAATCCACAAGCACATAGACAACAGATATAAGTGGAAACCCATAAGGGAGAAAACCACATCTTATTATTGTTGTGATGAAAATACAAGCTCCAAATCCCTCTCACCATTGATTTTATGTAGGCTCCAACCTACAGGAAGCTACTACCTCAAATTATGCAAGCTACAACTTGCAAGGAAGCTCCAACTCCCATATATTTTCTACAGGCTACAACCCACAGGAGGCTCCTACCTCACCCATCTCCAACTGGACATCTATCAAGCTACAACTTGAAATGGAAGCACCAACTCCCATGTATTTTTATGCAGGCTACAACCCATAGGAGGCCCCTACCTCAACCAGCTACAACTGGACATATATCAAGCTACAACTTGATATGGAAGCACCAACTTCCTCACTCTACGACAAAATCATATGTTGATTTACCTGGATATCAGCTCTGTTTTACTCCTTCAATGCTGCCCTTCCAACCTTCAAATCTGCTTCATATAAGCTCTGGATCCGCACAACATCTCTATCTGCTCTCTCTCATTCTTCCACTTTCTAACCTCTTTATGCATATTACAATATCACTTCATGGTTGTTTGCATTATATATGGGAATATGAAGTGAACAGGCACGAATCTTGCCTTCCACCCACTCATTTCCTCACTCAGTATATTCAAGGTGTTACAACAATATATACACTCGTTTCAATATTAGTTGGAGTTTTTTTTTGCCTTGGAGACTTGCCTTTGCATCACAAACAATATTAAATAATTAATACATTTACAGTTACAATCAAATATTTCACTCATCCCTTTCAGCTTCTTATATTTGTTGAGCGTTTGTCCTCTTCTGCTTGTTGTCCCTTTGTCTTTTATGTTTCTGCAGTTATATTCCAACAGTGCTGCATGGTCGCCTTTTTGCCCAACTCGACCCATGCTGTTGCACTGTTTTGCACGAGCTCTGGGTCCTTTTTCTTACCCGAGCCTTTTCTTGTTGTGTTAAGTCTTTTCTTTTGTTACCTGAGTCTTTTCTTCTGCATTCAACCTTTTATTTTAACACACAACTGCATCTACATGACACTTTTCATCTCGGACGACTTCTTTACACAAACCCCGTGGTCCTGTGGGTCATAATCCACATAAAATCCCTTTTAACGTAGCGGATTACAATTTTAGAGTTTTATTAACATACATACATTTAAAAATCAAACAACGCATACTTTATAATAGAACGCACATAACAAACAACCCTTACATATACGCGAAACAGGGGTTTCCAGGTCCCACAATACTTGACCAATCACAATACATCGCACTTCACTTGCCCACAAATTTTGACGTTTAGAAATAAGCGTATCTCATATCTTGTGCGATATGCAATTGCATTGCATTGCATCCAACATAACTTACCGTGCGAACCTTAAGCCCAAAACATAAAATCTGCGATGTGCGCTAATGCGCAGTGTCGACATGTGGCTCCTTCCTTTCACCGCATCGCAAATTTCTAACCTTATCGCATCGCAAACAAATTAACATACCTTGCGAAGCCTTAGCACTATCTGCTAACATTTGCGATGTGCGAACTCGCAATTCGCCATCCGCCATTGATCTGCTACATGATCTAACAGCCCTCACTGCTTGCCCTGCCATGCCAACACATGTCCCCTCTCTACTTCGCATTGCACAAAAAATAACTTACCCTACGACGGCCTTAACACTTAAACGCTAAACTTTGCGATTTGTGCTTTCGATCTCCGTCGTTGGTCTTTGTTGGATCTGATGGTCCACGCTTGTTTACCTGTCGATCCACTTCGCATCGCAAGTTAAATAACTTAACTTGCGAAGTCTTAACTGTAATCACTATACTCTGTGATATACGATGACTTCACGGTTGTGATATGATCTTCCACCGTTGATCTGTGCAGGATCTACGGTCCTCGTTGCTACTTGCAAATCTTATTGCTTTCTACTATGTGATTAATACGATATTCAATCAAATAGAGGATTGTGTAAGATGTATGGTCCTCGTTGTGTCTTGCAAATCTGATTTTCCTTCGATCCTCATTGTTGCTTGAAAATTCGATCGCCTTCTAATGTGCGCTTAATGAAATATTCAATTCAACAGAGGATTCGTGCAAGATATACAGTCCTCCTTTGATCTTTTGTTTGTTATTCACTCCGACTTGGGATTATCATGCTTGTTGCACGTTCACGACTCTGCCCAACACATTCACGATTATGCCTTTGCTCCTTTCCTACCTTAACTTCCTTTGCTGCCTTTGCTTCTTAGCTGCCTTTGTTGCCTTTGCCTTTTTGCTGCCTTTGTTTCCTTTTCCTTTTTGTTGCCTTTGCTCATTTGGTGCCTTTGTTGATGGTCTAATGCTGCTCCTTGCCTCTCTGATGCTCCTCTGTCTCTCTTTTATGTTTTCTTACTGCATTATTGCCTGATCTGCTTCTTTACCTTATTGTTGTTGCTTCTCTGCTCCTTTGCCTTAATGATAGTTCAGGTGCTGCTCCTTTGTGCTCCTTTGCCATCAATGACAATATTTCCAACATTTAGTACCCCAAATCCTTACTTTGTCTTGCTTCATCTTCCTCCCTTGTTTGACATTCACCCTCTTATTTTGGTAACCTTCCAATCTTATTGGAGCTTTGTCCTCTAGGATTTAGAAAGCTATATTATGCATGAAAACACTTGAGAGGGTTTCCAAGAGTTGTTGAGATTCAAGAAGTAGTATAGTGGGGTCATTAGTTCCTACTTCAACAAGGATGAGAATGTGGGAGTGATCCATTCAAATGGATGGATTTACCAATAAGACAAATCCTTTGAATTCATGGGTCAGAGTAATGCCTTTCATGTCTTTATCCTTTTCTTTCATTGCATTATTAATATTTCCTAATTGATTTTGAGTAGTGGGGGAAGGAACCACTTTGGTGGTTAGGGGGGTTTTTTTCCCCAAATTTCTTTGGACGAGGGGATTGCTTGTTAGTGACAAGTGGTTCTTCTTTTGAATGCACTAAAATTTACTGAAATCCTTTCAGAAATACACATATTTATGATAATGGTCATATTTTTAAAAAATATGGAGTTGCTCATAATCCAACACTTAGATATGTGGATGCACATCTAGATTTTGCTACGTTACTTCTCGTAATAACTTCTCAAACTCCAATTTTGTGCACATGTTGGCACATGTATGTTGATTTACTTTTGGCTTAAAACTCATATTGGAAATGTTGTAAGAACATCTTCTTTTGGGTTAAAATCGAAAGACCTTAGATTATGATACATCCCGCAAGGATTCATGGGCCACTTCTAAATATCAAAAATATATATCTTCCTAAACTCTAAATAAAAAGACATAAAAGCTGTATCCATATATGAATGTTTGCATTCTTCCTTCAATCAACACAAACTAGTTTCAGTGGAGCCTAGTCTTAATTATGCCTAAAGAAGGCCAAAGCTTAGTGTGTAGATAAGTTCTTTCTCGGAAGAAGTTGGAGAAAGAACTATCACATTAGGGATTTGATTATGATTCTTAACAAAATGATAACATTTCACCTTGGAAAAAGATGATGTTAAGATCACAAGTTGGGGAGGGAGTGCTTTGAGTTTTCATTTTTTTCTTCTTCATGAAATACATATCAAGAGAAACCCACTAGGAGTCAAAAAAAAAAAAAAACATGCAAAGCCTATTCTAAAGCCTATTAGAGAGCTCCCTTAGCACCCAACAAAGAAATATAATGTTCCTATTCAAAAGTCAAGTAGTCAAGCTTATTTATTTTATTGAGGAGCATGCTATCATTATTACAAGGCATTATCTAGCTTTTCTACATTTTGGCATTTTTGTCTGAAATTCGACAATACAAATTTGGGAGAAATTGTGATCTTTCATTAATGTGTCTTTGAATGCATATATAGATTTAATGCCCTCAAAAATCCTCATAGCACCAAAATTATATAGACTACACAACTCAAAATCATAATTATAACAAATGTCTACCAAAATTTGAACAAAATTAACCAAAAAATAAAAAATAAACTACACTACCTTATATTAAATATTACCCCTATCATTTAATAAATGTGTTATCAATTTAGATAAATGTCTTTCGGATTAATCAAATCATTTGAACTAATTAAGAACTAGTTTGCAACGGCTATCTCTGGGCAATGATGCATCTTAACTATTTATTCGTTGAGATCAATCATCTTTTTTCACCTTGTCCTGAAGATAAACCACATTAGATGATTCAAACTTTTTTTGACCTAATCCTAATAATATGATTAATCCAAAAAACATTTATCTAAATAATGTTATCAATTTATTTAATAAATATATTTATCAATTTATTGATATATACGTAACTTAATAATAATTATAATAGCATCTTATACCTCCACTATAATATAATAATAATTACACCAGTATGATACAATAATATCTTGTACATCTAGTCAATTGACAACATTTATCCCGTCGAAAGAGCAAAGAGGAACGCTAAGCCATAATAAGCCCAATGTACCATAGTAATTTTTCGAAAACCCAAAATATTTGTATGAGAAATTTAAAGTCTAACATCAAGTTTAATATTAATATATATATTGATACACACTGGTTTTAAAACATGTGAAAATTGAAAATTAAAGCTAAATTGGTTAGCGGGTTTTATTAAATTGTTTTTATAATATAAAAATTTGAAAAATAAATTATATATATGTTTGTTAGCGGACTATTTGTTTTTAAAATTTTATTTAAAATCATTCACATCAAAATTTCAAATCAAAATGTTTTAGTTAATAGAGGTGGCGTAAGTGGTGAGCGCCTTCATAATGAAGTATTGTGCTTCATGAGATTTTAAGGTAAAAAAATCTCAAAATTTTGATAGATGAATCATATATATTATATTATGTGTTAAAAAAAAAAAAAATTTATTTAATTATTTAAAATGAGAATATTATATTAATAAAAATTTGTATTTTTGATGCAGCGATTATAACGGAAAAAAGGAGTGTGTTTTTTTCTCTGTATGTTTTTTTTCTTTCTTGTTAAAGAATGGAGAGAGCAAGTATTATCATCTACAACTTTTTTAAAAGTGCAATATCACCTTCTTCTTTTTTTATTCTTTTTCATTCGTGTGGTTTTTTTTTTCTACCTGTGAGACTTTTTCGCAGGTGTGGCTTTTTTTTCTACCGGCGAGTCTTTGTCTTGGGTTTGTTGAGGTGTTGTTTGAAAGGTCTCTTCCAAGACCTTTGTGGGCTTAGCTCTTTATCCTTCTCTACATGTGCACTTCTAACAACTCTAATATTGTAGTGACCTGCTTTTTTATGTGGCTTTTCATGGATTACCTTAAATACATCTTCCACTTCTAATGTATCTCTTCTTCCATGACTAGATTCTCTTGAGTTGGAACATCTTTGAAGGGAGGCATGTCATTTTGACTCGCAAAAAACTTCCATTAGGTGTTGACCAATTGGATTACTTGGTACAATGGATCGGGAAACCTAATGGGCCATCAAATTTGTTTCGTGACAAACCTTTGTTCTTGCTAGAGGAGATTTCTTGAATTTTGGCAACTGGTTTTTTTTGGAGAGGGAGGGCCTTTAGGTCCTAATCCATTTCTTTTCTATGTAGTTGTGGCAGTGTTTTATTAGGTGACACGTTTTCTTATTTTTAATTATTGTCTCTTTCTTCATTATTATTTTAGATATCTTCAACTTTTGGGCATTTTCTTGCAAAAAAAGCCCATATTTATAACAATTCTTTCAATGGTAGTTGCCACTTTCTAATAATGAGTCCAATTATCTAGTAGGAGATTTGTTATCATTTTAAATTCCTTATCAAAATCCACTTCTACATACATTCACCAAAAAATTACATAAATTAAAAAATTACATATTTAATTAAAAAAAAAATTAATATATACATATTTCTTTTTTAAATTTTTAAATTTTAAAAATTTTATTTATTTAAATATATATATATATATATATTTTAAATTCAAATTAATAAATTTTACATAAATATTTTAACATCATACTTTATTACAAACAATTCTATATCAAAATATCTTAATAATATGCTTTATCATTTCAAAATGTTTCAACATTACACTTTATAGCCAACTATTTAAAATATGTAAGCATATTTAAAATGTCAATCATTACATATAATGAAAATTTCAAATTACCACCATGTAAACATATTAATTATTGCATATAATGAAAAAATAATTTTACACCTATTATTTCTTGTCATTGCGATTTATTTTATAAATTCTCACTTTTTGATATTTTGATTATTACTTAATCAAAATATTAATTTTTTTTTAAAACAAGATATGACTTTTATATTCAAAATTTCAACAAAAATTAGTAGTAGTTTGTGCATTTATATCCAAGTCCCAATACATCTAGATTTCTAGTTTCTTTCTTTACCACTTTGTGAATTTTTTCATAATTTCTTAAAAAAAATACTTAAAATAAACACAAAACCACATAACATGAAACAAACAAATAGTGAGCTATTAAATTTATTTTTTATTAATCAAAATTTAATTATTAAATTTATCTTTTATTAATCAAAATTTAATTATTATTTTTATCTTTTACTAATCAAAATTTAATTATTATTTTTATATTTTTTAAATATCAAAATTATTTTATATTTAAAAATTTTTAAAATTCAAATTAATCATTTTATATGGAAAAATATTTTAACAATATCATTTTTTAAAGGCTATTCTATATTAAAATATCTCAACATTACACTTTATCACCGACTATTTTATCCTTTCCTATGACACCCATTAGTACATTAATGAAAAATTAAACTTATACCTATTTTATTTTTTTGTCAATGTGATTTATTTTATGACCTCTCAATTTTTCGATGTTTGGAATATTGATTATTACTTAATCAAAATATTAAATCTATTTTTTTATTAAGGACCAGAAAGTGTGAGTGATTTGGCCATTTGATATTTCCCTGTAGTGGCAAACAAACCTGATTTCCTACGGACAGTTTGTTTCCTAAGAACAGGTTGAAGCCACAGCATAAAATATAATAAATACAAAAATAGAAAATAATATGGTCCTACCCAATTTAAAAAAAATAAAATATTTACAAACTATATTCTAAATGCGGAATTATCATGGGATGGGAGAGTCGAGTACATAATAAATACGTACTTCTATGGATGCTTTTCGATTTTATTTTCCTGCCAACTTCCACTCATCCCAAGCTCTGCACCGCGGAGTCACGACTCTGTTCTCAAGTAAAGTAAACAAAAGAGACCAAGTTTCGAATCGCACGGCCAGAGGTACCCCGCCATAAATTAAGAAAGTCCGACTGCCTAGATCTTCCCAGATTTCTCTTGCCCGGGAGAAGCTCTAGTGGAATGCAGAAGTGGAAAGAAAGGCATACTAGACGCAATTTTTCATAAAATGCTAAGCATTTACCTACGATTTCATTGAAAGTCGGAATTTATTTTACTGGAGAAAGCATGCGGGGTGAGCTTTGCAAAGGATTCCTCTCACTCCAAATTCGAACTTTATTCTCCGGAACAGGTTTGCAAAGCTTTAAATTCTGATATTTTAGATCCTTTTATTATTGAAATCGAAACTTTAAATTTATTCTTTAACGCGATAGAATATATTTTGTTAAAGAGCTTGTTAAAAACATCACTCTCAACTGCTAAGCCGCTATATTTATAAGCTCCAGATCTCTGACGGTAGATTTAAGTGCTAGTGGCCACCTATTCCCTTTGCCTTGTGAATGCCTATGCGATTCGGAGCCAGAGTCATGGATCTTTATTTTTCAATTCCAAAGCTAACATCATCCTCAGCTTTAAGTTTGGCATTTAATGTGTATGCCTGGATCAAACTATAGCAAAGGATCTTTAATTTCAATCCAGCCAAAGAATGCTCAGATTCACATTTCTTGTTCAGAACCATGCTTTCTTTTGAAGGCCTTTGAAGCTCTAGAAGTTTTGGCTGTTCTCAAATTTACATTTCTCCCGTCATCCTTTCATCTTGAAATTCAAGTTGTCTGATGTTTGCAAACCACCGGGACTTCTGTTTTGATTTTTCAAAGGAAACCGGTACAGTTTTGAACTTAGAAATCTGAAGTTTAAATCTTATTAGCCTCCAAATGCATTAATGCAAACTCCTTGTCATCTTCATTCCTATTTGATAGCAGGATACTCCATTTTGATTCCTCTTCAACTTGTTTCTTATAGTTTTCCTATCCAAGTCAGAACGTTGAACGATGTGGCGCCTGCCGCACTGCCAGATTTATCTAGTCCTTGTTCATGTGGTAGCGTTCTCCATATTGATTCCCAGCTATAGCACAAATGTCAGCACCCTGGACAATACAAGGCCTCATGTCGTGAATATCGGTGCTCTTTTTGCATTTAATTCCACGATCGGAAGGGTAGCAAAGACGGCTATAGAGTTGGCAGTAAAAGATGTGAACAGCGATGAGACTCTGCTTAACGGGACAAAGCTAAACCTTACTATGGTCGACTCTATGTGCAATGTCTTCTTAGGAACTGCACAAGGTTCGCAATCTAACCCTTTGGTTTTTGTATTTACGAAGGACAGCTTTAGCGTCAGTGTTATTGTGGCACTGGATCGGAGTAAGCTATAATGCGACTTTTTGGGAGATTCCGATCACCCAAAAAGTGCATTATTCCGGCATCGAGCATAGTGGGCCCGAGGCGCTGTTTACCGCGACGTTTACCTCCGTTACACTTCCGCTATCGCTTACTCCGTTAGCGTCCGTTCCCGTCTCCGTTAGGCTGGCTGCTGGCTGTATGCATTCATTAATGGCGCTGCCAACCCCGCCACCCTTCCAGCTCATTCATTAATGGCGCTGCCAACCCCACCACCCTTCCAGCTCTCAGTGCCCGCCAATTTGGTTTCCAAATTTGTCATTCAATGCCAGAGCACGAACATTCTCTGTTCTCTGATCAACGATTGCTGCGAGCCTGAAACCCTGTCCAGGTACGTGATCTGTCTACGCCATTTGTGCTTTGAATTCGATTCACCCACTGCCCAAATTCACCTCACAGTAATTGCTGCATTTGAACATTTTCGATCTTTTTCACAGTGCTGGGATTTAGAAACCATTTGTGCATCCAGCTGTTCTAACATTCAAATTGGAAAATAGCGTTTCAATAGCGTTTAATATCAACAGCCCTCACATTCAGCTTTTGTTAGCCAAGGATGTGCCTGAAAATATAGCATGATAGCACGAACAGTGATTCAACTCTTGGAATTATCAATTCAGAGAAGCAACAATTCTCAAGGTGTATGTTGCATGTTGCAGCATTTGCTAAAGGATGGATGCAGAAACGGAATTTGAAAAAAAACAAACTCTTAGATGTTTAACTTGGCAGAAATATTTCACAGAAACTAACATTCAAGAAGATAGCATGTCTTCTCCTATTAATGCAGAGACTAGAATTCATAAGCAACCAATTCGAAAGGGGTGTTTGGGAATCATAGATTGCGTAAATTCATTCACCTTTTTGGCAGTTTTGTTCTTTATAAGTTCAAAGATAAATTTGTATAAGTTTTATGAGCTACACTGTAAAATTCTTTATGCACTTTTTTTCTCCCTTCATAAATATTTAAATACCAATCGAAGTTAAATCTAGATGTTCAGCCCAGGGTACGCAGGAAGAGACTGGAATTTATCAGCCTTGAGATTCGTATCTGGAGCCACCTCTACATTTGCAGCTCTTCTGCTTTCTGCATAAATCCATCACAGCTCTGCAAGGCTTGTGCAGAGTCCTTCCAGCTCCGAAGCACCACTTGGTCAAAAAATCCTTCAGCTTTTGTTAATAGATTTCCTTCCCCATACTCCTCTGTCATTTCCAAAAAATTAGCAATACACTGCAAGGCAGCCACATTATGGGGCGTGATCTCCAATTTCCTACCATAGCAAAATTTGGCTGTAAGTTCAAAAGTATCAGGCCCTCCGGGAATGTCTGACAAAGAGAGGCAACAGATTTCTTCTTCATTATACTCTGTTATGATCTTTGCCAACTTCCCACTCCTTGAGATCAGAGGAAACTGGAATTGCCAAGATAGATTCCAATCCATAATTTATTAATTTCAGATTAAAAGAAAGCTTGATGCAGCAATGTGAAAAATAGCAAAGGGGTATCAATAAATTTATACAAAATGTGCATATTGAAGTACACTTTTAATCAAGGATCTAGGGCCATCAATCATAAATCTGCAACTAGAAGAATTGCCGAAACAACATTTGTGAAACCAAATAATAGATCAAAACTGATGA
This sequence comes from Pinus albicaulis, assembly GCA_034641835.2. Classification (NCBI taxonomy): domain Eukaryota; kingdom Viridiplantae; phylum Streptophyta; class Pinopsida; order Pinales; family Pinaceae; genus Pinus; species Pinus albicaulis. The sequence goes on along the minus strand of CM076584.1, from coordinate 429,889,559 downwards.
ACTAAAGCCCGCAACCTAAATAATAGAACTTCAAACAAGGAAATTAATTAAAAAGCAAAAATAAAAGCAAAAATATTTCACTTTAAAAGCAAAAATAAATCAAACCTTGCATCACTAGCAGGAAATTGTTCAACCTCTAGTATAGAGCAAAATTCGATCAACTCAGAATGAAAATTAATGATTCACTCTCTCAATTTTCTAATTCTCAAAAGTCTCCTATGGCAGTTTTAAAATAAATCGAACCTTGTGTAAATGGAAAGACATTGCACCCACTTCGATCACGATATCACTAGGTAGTCCTCTTGTGCAAAACCTGGCAAAACATATGAATTACACGAGTTTGGTGAATCTGACCAGGTGAAACTTTAAAATACTAATTCACGTTTTCATATAATAAAATCCTGATAAGCTTGTTTATTTATTCTAGATCTATGCAACCTTGAAAAATCCCTTGATGTTGCCCATAAATTCTCACTGACTCTTAGTTATTCACAAAAAACAGAGTGATCACTCTTCAAGGCATGCAGAGACAGGCTAATACGCTTTATTGTTCATCGCCTATTATTCAGTCCATACCTTCAAGAAGAGATCTATGGCTCTGTATAAACCGTCATCATATAGCCTTGCATAATTGGCACGGATTCTGCTAATGACTGGAATCAAGGTCCATACATGACTAAAAGGCAGTCAATGGCCTGGAAAATTTTGAACGACAAACAATTTGCATAGACACACTCGGAAAGATCGTAACTTGGTAGAAATATTTCACAGAAACTGGCATTCAAGAAGATAGCATGTCTTCTCCTATTAATGCAGAGACTAGAATTCATAAGCAACCAATTCGAAAGGGGTGTTTGGGAATCATAGATTGCATAAATTCATTCACCAAATGAGATGGGAAGGTTTAGAAAAAGAAAAACTAAGACCTTTTTGGCAGTTTTGTTCCTTATAAGTTCAGACATAAATTTGTATAAGTTTTATGAGCTACACTGTAAAATTCTTTATGCACTTTTTTTCTCCCTTCATAAATATTAAAATACCAATCGAAGTTAAATCTAGGAGATGTATGGCTCTGTATAAACCGTCATCATATAGCCTTGCATAATTTGGCACAGATTCTGCTAATGACTGGAATTTATCAGCCTTGAGATTCGTATCTGGAGCCACCTCTGCAAGAAAAGCATCCACAAGCTTCCAAATTTTTGTCAAGGGAGTGAGGGAAGGTGAGGCAATGAAAGCCCCCTCCTCAATTTCTGTGACCTGCAACTCAGCCCTGTGATCAGCCACCTCAGACCTGCAATTTTGGCCCTGTGGCCAGCCACCTCAATCCTGCACCTCAGCATTCTCTGTAGAGCGAATCTCAACCTATTTAAGGAGTATCTTGGACTGTCTTTGGAGCTATAGTTTTGGATTTGTGAGAAGATTGAACCTGTTATTTGATTTGGAGTTTGAGTATATCTTGGAAGTTGTAATAGCCTATTGGGCATCTGTTGATAGACCTGAATAGATCCTTAAAAGAAATCTTAAAAGAAGTATCTTGAAGTCATCTTATGAAGCAAAATTGAAGACCCTTGGATTGTTGGAGCAGACTTAAGCAGCCTTGTTGGAGAATGTTTGAGAGCAGCTTTTGAAGCATATTGGATCAGAACTTGGATTGTAGAAGACGTTGTATAAAGAAACTTTTGACGGTGTGAAATTTCTTGGAAGCCTTTTGTTGGAAACCTTAAAGAAGAACCCTTGAAGACTTGAGTTTGCTGAAGTTCATTTGAAGATCAGATTTGAGCATACTTTGAGGGGTACTAATTGGACCTTCTTGGAGCTGCTTGTTGAAGACATCCTGAAGACCTCTTGAAGACTTGCAGAAGCTGATCTTGGAGATAATCTTGGAGACATTGTTGAACAATAAGAAACCCCGGCTGAACAGTTGGCTGATGAAGTTGTGGTTGGGCCTATTGTTAAAGGGTTGTGATTTGTTACAAACAATGTTGATAACATCTCTGATTTTTTGCCAATGTGCCTTAAAATTGCATTTTTTCAGCCAGCGGATTTTTCTTAAGGCGATTTTTTTCCAATTTTTGCCAACTTAAAAAAAAAAGGAATATATTTTGCATATTTTAATTTTTGTCATGGTTTGCCAATTGTTGCGCCTATTGTTAAAGGGTGATGATTTGTTAGAAACAATGTTGATAACATCTCTGATTTTTTGCCAATGTGCCTTAAAATTGCATTTTTTCCGCCAGCTGATTTTTCTTAAGGCGATTTTTTTCCAATTTTTGCCAACTTAAAAAAAAAGGAATATATTTTGTATATTTTAATTTTTGTCATGGTTTTCCAATTTTTGCGCCTATTGTTAAAGGGTGATGATTTGTTAGAAACAATGTTGATAACATCTCTGATTTTTTGCCAATGTGCCTTAAAATTGCATTTTTTCAGCCAACTGATTTTTCTTGAGGCGATTTTTTTCCAACTTTTGCCAACTTAAAAAAAGAAAGAATATATTTTGTATATTTTAATTTTTGTCATGGTTTGCCAATTTTTGCTGATATTTTCACTGATTTTTTCAAAAAGATGTTTTTCGAACCCTCATCGATATTTTGCCAATGTCGATGTTACCAACACTAGTTGGAACATACTCATCATATTATGCGTGATGTATCATTTTAGCTTGGAATAATTTGGAACTCTTGTTGTTGATGAGCCTCTTGTTGTTGTTGAGGAAAGAGAGTTTCCACTAACAAGGGTTCTTGCTCCTAAATTTGTTCTACCAAGATTGGGGCAATGTTGCAGTCCCAAGAGTCTCTTGAGTCACTAGAGCTTCCACAACAATGCATTTTTAATCAAATATAGAAATAGTGGATGTCATGCCTTCCATTTTTTTTATTTTTTCAAGGAATTTCCCTAAACCTCATCTTCTAATAGTGTAGCAAGGCTGCAAGGGGATTTCCCCCTCCTGAGCCCCACAACAGATGCCCAATAGGTTATTACAACTTCCAAGATATACTCAAACTCCAAATCAAATAACATGTTTAATCTTCTCACAAATCCAAAACTATAGCTCCGAAGACAGTCCAAGATACTCCTTAAATAGGTTGATATTCGCTCTACAGAGAATGTTGAGGTGCAGGACTAAGGTGGCTGGCCATAGGGCCAAAATTGCAGGTTTGAGGTGGCTGATCATAGGGCTGAGTTGCAGGTCACAGAAATTCAGAGAGCTGAATTTCAGGGAGCCATAGGGCCAAATCTCAGACGTTCCGTCTCCACAGAAGATGGTCAATTTGTAGGCCTGTAATAGGCCGAATTGCAGGCCTGTAGTAGGTCGAATTGCAGGCAAAAAATACTGCTGTACAAGTCAGACAAAGAGATAAAAAACGAATCACAGAAGTACATAAAAAATTCTCCTTCGTCCCACTTCTTTTCAGATCATAATCATTTAATCATTTACTCAGAACTAAGGGGGGCAAATTGAAACATTTTGATAGTTACAACTCACCATCCATGTGGCTTGGATTTTGATTTGGTGACCCATATGTATAATATTACCATGAATTCGATTCACCCACTGCCCAATTTCACAAGCAATTACATATTATCTCACAGTAATTGCTGCATTTGAACATTTTGGATCTTCTTCACAGTGCTGGGATTTAGGAACCATTTGTACATTCAGTTGTTCTAAGATTCAAATTGGAAAAATTAGTAGCAGACTAGCATAATCCATACCATTTCCAGTGTATAAGAGAATGTATGCTTATTCATTCCAATAGCATTTAATATCAACAGCCACCACTGTCTCATTCTACAAAGTACATTTACATTCTTCCACTTTCCATAGATCGTAAATGGTTGCACACTAGACAATCAAAAATAATACTGAAGCTCTCCGGGGATGATGCAGTTTATAGCCAGCTTATCAGCAAACTGAAGACAAAATAGATGAAACAAGCATATGGAAAACATAGCTTAGATATTCTGCTCCAACTAGAAATAAATGACAACGCTTTTGATAAACAGATTGCTTTTAAGTTTCACTCCTCAAAGACTTAAACAGATTGTTGGTATTACAGTATAAGTAATGCAACTATTTATAAATGCATTACAGTATTATTTAACCTTTATTTATAAATGCAACTATTAATTCTCTTTTATAACTTTAGTTTTTAGATTCAGCTTCCTAATATGTTTCTACATTTTTTGCAGACATTGACCAAACATGGAAAAGAAATGGCAGACTATAATGGGCCTTGAGGTGCAAGACTTTTCTAGTAAAGATTTATTTTGGTCTGAAGTATACAAGACAAACATGAATATTGACCGGGTTGCAAAAATTCCTAGAAAACGAATTACTGATTTTATTCAAGGAGAGGAATCAAATCCAGATGCTCCATGTACCTTCCAGCGTCGAAAAAGCAAACCTCCAAGCTCAAGGCCTAGTGCTGCCTTACAATGGGAACTGTAAGTATTTTAGAAAAGCCTTGTTTATATCTTGATATTAATAGTGCTTTATCATTTTTCATATGTGTTGACATTCAAAATTTATTTTGTAGTTATACTTGCTCATATGGTCCAGAGGACAAGAGAGCAGAATGGAAAACCAAACCAAGACGTACTATTGTCAAAAAGAGGGGCTGTCAATGCCATTTTACTATAAAGGTCATGGTTCAAGATCCTGATGCTGCAATAATAACATACAACATGTATGATCATGAAGATGGGCAAGGATGGCCTTGTAATGGAAAACACGACACTTTAGGTGATGATGGGCCTCAGAGGAAGCCAAGACTTTCAAGGGACATGATTTCTTATATAGAAAGTTGCTTTTTTCTTCAAGTGCCAATTGATTCTGTTTGTAAAATGCATATTAAGAAATATATTGACATAGATGCCACAGCTCGGGATAGGGATTTTTTCTTACGCAGAAAAGATATTGTAAACATCTATAATCGTCTGGCAAAAGAAAATTACCAACTACATTGCAAAGATGAAATGAGTGTGAATCTCTGGTATGAAAAACACCATAATGATTTCTTCTTCTACCAGAAGCCCAATGGTGGAGAGATCCCTTTTATAGCCGGAATACAAACTAAATGGATGCTGGAAACTATGGTTAAGTTATCCCACAATAGCTTGATAGCCATGGACTCAACATTTAGTACAAATAAATACGGGGTGAGTATTTTTGCAATGATTGTTTGAATAAAATCATTTTGGTTATAATGATTCAATATGATTAATGACTTTAAAATAACTTCATTTTTTTTTAATTTGACAGTATCAGTTGTACACGCTCGCGGTGTTTGATGAGCAACAAAGTGGGGTTCCAGTTGCATGGGTGGTGATGTCACGTAATACATCACAAGATATAGCGACATGGCTAGAGCACCTCATGCATAGATGTTTTCAGCTTCGTTCTGACTGGAAGGTCAATGCCTTTATGGTTGATGATGCATTGGCTGAAATCGTTGCTTTGAGGTAACATCATTATTCTTATTTGACATTGCAAATTACATTCATTGTAAATATTTCTCACTTAAAATGAATTAAATATGGCAGGCGAATCACCAGATGTGAAGTGATCTTGTGTATTTGGCATGTAAGGAGGGCTTGGCTAAAGAATGTTAATCGATTGGCCAGTAGTTCAGAAAAAGCAAAAGAGATGTTCAATGAACTTGGTAATATCATGAAAAGTTGTTCTAATGATGAAGTGGATAATGTAATTAATGGTTTTTTCACCAAGTTTGCAACTGAGGGGAAATTTTTGGACTATTTCCACAAGAATTGGGTTGCTGGTGACAAGATCCGTAAGTTCGCATGCTATTTTTTTTTGTTCTTATGCTTTTGTTTCATAACGAAAATATATGTTTACTAATTGAGTTTTTACATTTAGGGATGTGGGTTAAAGGCTGGGTTAAATATGTGCACTGGTTGTTGTTGATGTTTTTAACGTAGTGTTTGAATGTTTGCAGGGGTACACCATCCCAATATTGTGCCTTCACTTGAAGCACGTAGACAGAAGCACCATTTCTCTATTTATCAGTCCAGTCAAGGTGTGTTTGATGGGACACCTAATTGAAGTAGTTTGTATTTTGATGCATGTGTTAATTCAAATGATATTATTTGCTTTAATGGAAATTGCATTGTTATCTTACATATACAACAACTTCTTCAATGGATCGCCCTCCATCCGAACATGACTGTCTCATTGACAACACTCAAATTGGTGATTTTTCAGGTTTGTTGCTATGTGTTTGCTCTTAACTGTGTGCACTGGTTGTTGTTGATTTTTTTAATGTAGTGTTTGAATGTTTGCAGGGGTGAACCATCCCAATATTGCGCCTTCACTTGAAGCACATAGCCAAAATCGTCATCCCTTTATTTATCAATTCAGTCAAGGTGCGTTTGATGGGACAACTAATTGATGTAGTATGTATTCTGATGTATGTATTAATTCACATGATATTATTTGCTTTGACGGAAATTACATTGTTATCTTATAGATACAACGACTTCTTCAATGGATCGCCCTCCATCTGAACATGATTACCTCATTGAAAACACCCAAATTGGTGATTTTCCAGGTTTGTTGTTGTGTTTTCTCTTAACTGTGTGCACTGGTTGTTGTTGATGTTGTTAATGTAGTGTTTGAATGTTTGCAGAGGTGCATCATCCCAATATTGCAGCTTCACTTGAAGCACACACAGAAAGCCACCATCTCTCTATTTACCAGTTCAGTCAAGGTGCATTTGATGGGACACCTGCTTGATGTAGTCAGTATTCTAATGCTTGTATTAATTCACATTATATTATTTTCTCTGATGAAAATTGCAATGTTATCTTATAGATACAACAACTTCTTCAATGGATCACCCTCCATTCGAACATGATTGGCTAATTGACAACACAAAAATTGGTGATTTGTCAGGTTTTTTGCTATGTCTTTGTTCTTAGTTTTCTTGTAAATTGTGTACTGGTTGTTGTTGATGTTTCTAATGTGGTGTATGAATGTTTGCATATTGAACCAGGGCAGAATAAATCGGCATGGTTGAGGAAAGGACATAAAGGTTAGCCAACTTGTAGGCTTCTCAAACAAGTTATGAGAGAAACTGCAACATCGTCTTCTTTAATCTCCCACATACCCGAATTCATGTCATAAATGTCAATGTAGTTGATGATGCTATTTTGTTGAGGATTCTTGGTGTAGTGACCAACTTTTGTTACGTGTGAACCCTATCCAGGAGGAGTTGGTTCTTAGGGTTTTCTTGGTTTCCCTAACTAGGGTGATGAGAGCTTGAAATTGTTCCATCTTATGATAAGTTGAAAATATTTACATGTACTTCATCCTTTCGATATAAATAAAGTGTTTAGTGTTCCAATAATCGAGTACTTGCAAATTTGATAATGATCTTGTCTTCCCTTTCTTCCTTGGGTAATTTCTTGCACTTTTTTTTATAATGACAATTTGACATGACAAACTACAATAAATCATTATATACAACAAAGACTGAATCCACATTTTTGCTTGATTGAAATTGATGTGAGTAGAATGTCAAAAATATGTATATAAGATTCTTAACCAATTAAATCATTCTTAAAATATGGTTCTTATCATCATGAGCTAACAGGTATATGAATCAGTCTTAAATTGCTCAGTTACTCTGTCCTACAAAGGTTAAGCTCAGTATAAATTTGACCTTTAATCTCTGAAATAATACACCTGTATTTGACCTCCAATTCTCCAGTATTGTGATATTGATTGAAGATCATCAACATCATTGGTATGTTATCTGAGCAATAGAGTTATTTGGCCTATTCTATGAGCTAGAGTGAATTATTTTGAAGTCTGGTTGACCTAACAATGAATTGGGTTTCAAAAGATGAAAGATATGTTTGAAACTTGTATGGATTTTTGCAGCTCCTATTATCAACAAAGGAAACAATTGAGGGTTCTTGTGATCATCTGAAATAGATTGGTCTCCTCCATCCAAATCAATCAACTAATAGTACAATACTCCAAACTAAGCACATGGGTGCAAGCAAAACTATCATAGTGGAAACAATATCCATAAAAGCATGCAACAACCATGTACCATTAGTCTATGAAATATCCATTTGTGTCATCATGCAAGCCTCTAAATATATGTAAGGTGTAACACACCATACACTAGTTGATGTTTATTGGAGGTGAAGTTGTATGTTTATGAGAATTTCCATTACTGTTTGCACATTAATTGTATTGATTTTGATAGTAACGTACTTTCTTAATTGCTTCATTAATGTTGTTCATTCCACTCCAAGCCTCTTTTTCATCTTGCTGCCTTGACTTCAAAGCCCGAAATATAAGACACTTGTCCTCTTGAGATACACCTTCTTACAATGTAAAAACTGTACAATGTAAAGGGCAACACACCATATAGTAGTTGATGGCTGTAGCTTACTGTTGTATATTAATTGAATGAAAATCCGGCAAACAGCAAACTAAAACTCCATAGAAGTTTTGGCTCTTAAAAGTAGATTAAAACTAAGAAAAACTATGCCAAAACTAGGGGTAAATCTATGGCAAACTATGTATAAAAATGATTTTAAGTTCAGGAAACTAAAGCAACCCATAGAAAAGCAAGATAGAACTCTGTTTTGAATGCTGGAAATGAAAGTTATTACAGCAGGACAAAAAAACGAGCACAAATCATGACACATCATTGACATATAGCCATTGATAGGGATATATCAATGTGGAAATGCAAGTACATGAGAAGCACTCTCCTAGGACAATGCATACATAATGCCAAGATGCCATTTCAATGCCAAACAAATCTCAAAAACTTGGGTGTTCCTCTAATTGAGTCAAGAATCACCACATACCATTCAATGTTTTGGAGGGCTAGATTGAAATAAAACCATGTGGAAGTGCAGTGTTATCTACAAATGATGAGAAAATATACCAAACATAACGCTACTAGGTTGAAAATATCCATGTGATGTAGGGTGCAACATCACCAAGTTAAACATCTCATGAAAGATAAAAAATACCCACTAGAAGGCTGATCCATAAATGAGAAGTGTTCAACATGAGAGGAGCACCACTAACAAAGACATGATGACCAATCCAAAAATGAAATAGATTGGTCTCCTCCATCCAAATCAATCAACTTATAGTACAATACTCCAAACTAAGCACATGGGTGCAAGCAAAACTATCAGAGTGGAAACAATATCCATAAAAGCATGCAACAACCATGTACCATTAGTCTATGAAATATCCATTTGTGTCATCATGCAAGCCTCTAAATATATGTAAGGTGTAACACACCATACACTAGTTGATGTTTATTGGAGATGAAGTTGTATGTTTATGAGAATTTCCATCACTGTTTGCACATTTGAATTGATTTTGATAGTAACGTACTTTCCTAATTGCTTCATTAATGTTGTTCATTCCACTCCAAGCCTCTTTTTCATCTTGCTGCCTTGACTTCAAAGCCCGAAATATAAGACACTTGTCCTCTTGAGATACACCTTCTTACAATGTAAAAACTGTACAATGTAAAGGGTAACACACCATATAGTAGTTGATGGCTGTAACTTACTGTTGTCTATTAATTGAATGAAATCCGGCAAACAGCAAACTAAAACTCCATAGAAGTTTTGGCTCTTAAAAGTAGATTAAAACTAAGAAAAACTATGCCAAAAATGGGGGTAAATCTATGGCAAACTATGTATAAAAATGATTTTAAGTTCAGGAAACTAAAACAACCCATAGAAAAGCAAGATAGAACTCTGTTTTGAATGCTGGAAATGAAAGTTATTACAGCAGGACAAAAAACTAGCACAAATCATGACACATCATCGACATATAGCCATTGATAGGGATATATCAATGTGGAAATGCAAGTGCATGAGAAGCACTCTCCTAGGACAATGCATACATAATGCCAAGATGCCATTTCAATGCCAAACAAATCTCAAAATCTGGGGTGTTCCTCTAATGAAAGATAAAAAATACCCACTAGAAGGCTGATCCATAAATGAAAAGTGTGCAACATGAGAGGAGCACCACCAACAAAGCCATGATGACCAATCCAAAAATGAAATAGATTGGTCTCCTCCATCCAAATCAATCAACTAATAGTACAATACTCCAAACTAAGTACATGGGTGCAAGCAAAACTATCATAGTGGAAACAATATCCATAAAAGCATGCAACAACCATGTACCCATAGTCTATGAAATATCCATTTGTGTCATCATGCAAGCCTTTAAATATATGTAAGGGGTAACACACCATACACTAGTTGATGTTTATTGAAGGTGAAGTTGTATGTTTATGAGAATTTCCATTACTGTTTTCTCATTAATTGAATTGATTTTGATCCACAGTGAAATTTACAAGCACATTGAGTGTAAATAACCTCAATAACCTTAAACTATTATATCACAAACCATGAAAATATTACATTTGTTCATATACATGGAATATCAAACATTTGTCCAAAAACTTGTCACCCATACAAAAGACTCCAATCATGGTTCTTCTTTGGTGAAAGAACCATGTCATGATAGCCCCAAGGAAAATGATCACAACAACACATTCACATATTGGGGAACTATGCTGATGTTGATCAATGACTTCTCTTGCAATAGATGATGATACGATGGCATCTCTGACACCTCCATCTACAACTGACATTCCTCTAGAAAGTATATCAGTGGACATCTTATGAATGTTTGCATGGTAATGTATGCTAAAAGATTGAAACTGAGAAATCCACATTATTGCTTCCTTGTAAAGCGGTTTGAGATTCGTTTTTCAAACTTCAAAGATGCCTTTGATTTGATTGCATATGAGCTGCGAGTTTGTGAAAACTGTAATATCATTGACAACATAATTTTTTGCCTCCTTTAACCCCTCAACAAGGGCAATGTAGTAAGCTTCGTTGTTCGTTGTCCTCCCGTGCACTTCTATATTTCTATGCAACACATGATTTCTTGCCGCATTATGAAGCACATATTTTATAGTGGCTTCACCAAGATTAGGACGACAAGACACTTCGATGTACAACTCCCACTTTTGCACCATTATGTATGCTTAGAAGACCTGGAAAATAAAATAATATTAAATTCATATTAGACAAATAGGATTAGATTCCAAACAAAAGAAAGGGGATGGTGAAGTCATTACAAAATAAATAATGAACCAAACTAGAATAAACACATAATTGGATCCGGATGGTGAAGTCATAGATTCTATTATATCTTGAACTGCATTGCATTTCAGAACTATAATCTATGATTCAGCTCTTAACAATTTATAGTGACAAACTAGAAATTCCCTTCAGAAGTTGGAGTATTCAATGGTTATAAAGTTTAATAAGATTAAGAAAACCTTAATTTTTTTGAAGATTACAAAATTTTGACAAACCTTGTGACATAATTCTTATTCTAATCTTTAAAGTGATCTAACAGAATCCCCTATGATAAGGAGAGGCGATGAACAATAAAGCCTATTAGCCTGTCTCTGCATGCCCTGAAGAGTGATCACTCTGTTTTTTGTGAATAACTAAGAGTCAGTGAGAATTTATGGGCAACATCAAGGGATTTTTCAAGGTTGCATAGATCTAGAATAAATAAACAAGCTTATCAGGATTTTATTATATGAAAACATGAATTAGTATTTTAAAAATATTTGACTGATTAAAGAAATCAACTTTTTTTAGAAGTTGCAAACCCATTTGTTGATAAGTAGCCTATAAAGTTTCACCTGGTCAGATTCACCAAACTCATGTAATTCATATGTTTTGCCAGGTTTTGCACAAGAGGACTACCTAGTGATATCGTGATCGAAGTGGGTGCAATGTCTTTCCATTTACACAAGGTTCGATTTATTTTCTGGCTTCACCATAGAGCTTTTGGGAATTAGAAAAAGAAAAGTGAATCATTAATTTGCACAAAGTTTGATCAGCTGCTCTAAGCTAGATTTTCGAACAATTTCCTGCTAGTGATGCAAGGTTTGATTTATTTTTGCTTTTAAAGTGAAATATTTTTGCTTTTATTTTTGCTTTTTAATTAATTTCCTTGTTTGAAGTTCTATTATTTAGGTTGCGGGCTTTAGTTCATCAGTTTTGATCTATTATTTGGTTTCACAAATGTTGTTTCGGCAATTCTTCTAGTTGCAGATTTATGATTGATGGCCCTAGATCCTTGATTAAAAGTGTACTTCAATATGCACATTTTGTATAAATTTATTGATACCCCTTTGCTATTTTTCACATTGCTGCATCAAGCTTTCTTTTAATCTGAAATTAATAAATTATGGATTGGAATCTATCTTGGCAATTCTAGTTTCCTCTGATCTCAAGGAGTGGGAAGTTGGCAAAGATCATAACAGAGTATAATGAAGAAGAAATCTGCTGCCTCTCTTTGTCAGACATTCCCGGAGGGCCTGATACTTTTGAACTTACAGCCAAATTTTGCTATGGTAGGAAATTGGAGATCACGCCCCATAATGTGGCTGCCTTGCAGTGTATTGCTAATTTTTTGGAAATGACAGAGGAGTATGGCAAAGGAAATCTATTAACAAAAGCTGAAGGATTTTTTGACCAAGTGGTGCTTCGGAGCTGGAAGGACTCTGCACAAGCCTTGCAGAGCTGTGATGGATTTATGCAGAAAGCAGAAGAGCTGCAAATGTAGAGGTGGCTCCAGATACGAATCTCAAGGCTGATAAATTCCAGTCTCTTCCTGCGTACCCTGGGCTGAACATCTAGATTTAACTTCGATTGGTATTTAAATATTTATGAAGGGAGAAAAAAAGTGCATAAAGAATTTTACAGTGTAGCTCATAAAACTTATACAAATTTATCTCTGAACTTATAAGGAACGAAACTGCCTAAAAGGTCTTAGTTTTTCTTTTTCTAAACCTTCCCGTCTCATTTGGTGAATGAATTTATGCAATCTATGATTCCCAAACACCCCTTTCGAATTGGTTGCTTATGAATTCTAGTCTGTGCATTAATAGGAGAAGACATGCTATCTTCTTGAATGTCAGTTTCTGTGAAATATTTCTGCCAAGTTACGATCTTTGCGAGTGTGTCTATGCAAATTCTTTGTCGTTCAAAATTTTCGACGCCATTGACTGCCTTTTAGTCATATATGGACCTTGATATAATCTCTATTTCTGCATTATACTAGCTAGAAATTTAGATTGTGTTAAAGATCTAAGAGTTTGTTTTTTTTTCAAATTCCGTTTCTGCATCCATCCTATAGCAAATCCTGCAACATACACCTTGAGAATTGTTGCTTCTCTGAATTGATAATTCGAAGAGTTGAATCACTGTTCCTGCTATCAGCAAATGGTTTCTAAATCCCAGCACTATGAAGAAGATCGAAAATGTTCAAATGCAGCAATTACTGTGAGGTGAATTTGGGTAGTGGGTGAATTGAATTCAAAGCACGAATGGCGTAGACAGATCACGTACCTGGACAGGGTTTCAGGGTCGCAGCAATTGTTGATCAGGCTCGTAGCAATCGTTGATAAGAGAACAGAGAATGTTCATGCTCTGGCGTTGAATGACAAATTTGAAATCAAATTGGAGGGCATGGAGAGCTGGAAGGGTGGCGGGGTTGGCAGCGCCATTAATGAACGTATGAAGCCATAAGCCAGCGTAACGGAAACGGGAACGGACGGTAACGGAGTAAGCGGTAGTGGAAGTGTAACGAAGGCAAACGTCGCGGTAAACAGCTCCCCGGGCCCACTATGTTCATGCCGGAATAATGCACTTTTTGGGTGATCGGAATCTCCCAAAAAGTCGCATTATAGCTTACTCCCACTGGATCCAAGTCGTGCCTTTAGCGTTTACAAGTCGTGCAAACTGATAATTGGCTTCTAGGTAGGGCTTCAGAATTTTTGAAATATTTCTTTTTAAATAGCAAGATCGTGAATTTTCTATCAAACGGAACTCATAGCTGAAGGCAAAACAAGAGAAAGCAAATTCCTATAAAACGGGATTAATAACAAAGTGGTTTGCATTAGCAATGAAGTCGTCTTATAAAAACTATAAACTTTTTTTTATAAACTACGAGCATTTGAGTTATCAGAATATGCGTAAAAGGTATGCTATTGCCCTTCAACTAGCATGCTTACAAGTTAATTTTGTAAATTTAAAAATATAATTCTTTAATGTAATAAAATATAGTATGTGTTTTGTTGTTAAGGTTGGGACTGTTGGAAATGTTGTCATTGATGGCAAAAGGAGACAAATGAGGCAGCACTCAGGAAAAAGAGGCGGCGCTGAAGCAAAGACAGACAAAAGAGGAAGCGAATATAATAAAGGCAGAACCGTTATCACAGAGACAGAAGCAGCAGAGGCAGAGGCAGAATAGTTATAAAATTTCGAGAATCATACTCTAGCCAGGCGTTACACACATAATACAGAACCTCATTCCGGGAATCGCACACTCCAACTGGCGTTATACAGTTAATATAACACAAATATTATTCCGGGAATCGCTTAACTCCAGCGGCAAAGTAGACATATATATCTGTTATATAAGTGGAGCGCTTTATTATAAGAACCAAACTTTATACGGTGGGACCCCTCCCCAATCGCAATCGGAGATCACAAGAGCAGCGTAATATGTAACCCACAGGAAATTGCGATTGCGATGAGAATCCGGACCCGACGGGTCTATAAACCGCAATTGATAAGTCTCGGAACTTAAATAAATAGAGAATTTGCGAGTGCAATGAAGCCCGGAGCATATAACCAAAGTTCCAAGGTATATATTATGGAGCGCACAAAACGAAGTTTTATATGGTGGGACCCCTTCCCAATCGCATCGGAGGTAAACAAAGCAGCGGGACTTGCAACTCAAAGTTGCGATTGCGATCAATCGCAATCAGAGAATCGCTGACGGAGTTAAACAATCGCAATCGGAACAATCGCAGGAATAGTTATCGCAATCGGAGATCGCAGGAATAGTAATCGCATCGGAGAAAGCAGCGGAACATGTAAACAAGAATTTGCGATTGCGATTGAAGCCCGGACCCGATGGGCTTATAAACTTTGATTAATAAAATTTGAGTCCCAATCGCATCGATATTAGTCAATCGCATTGGCAAAGAACAGTGAACAGTGACTCAATCGCATCGGAGTATTTGAAGTTGCGATTGCGATCAATCGCAATCGGAGCAGGAGCGATCAATCGGAATCGGAAATCGCTGGAGGATCAGTATATTGCATCGGAAAACGTGTCAAGTGGGCCCAAAAGGGCATTCGTTAAGTATTAACAAGATTATTCATTGATTATAGTAGAAGCGGCAGTTTGTTTGTTAAAACCTTATATAAGGACGCCGAGAGTCGATTTAAGATTGTATTAAAAGAAGCTGTTGTATATATATAACGCTGTTGCGATAAGCCGCGTGGTCTGTAGACCCGCGGGCCTCAGCTTAATGGGAGGGCGATTATTAAAGTAATATAGTTGTGATATATGTATGTTCCGGCCTGCGGAACTTCCACATCAACAAGACACTCGTGGCATGAAAAGGATTGGAATTGCCCTGATTTAATAGTCAACAATTACATTTTATTTATTTAAAAGGCTCAGTTACACATATGCAGCAATTACACCACAGCGGAGGACAGAAAAGACAAAACACAGTCAAAGAAAAGACGAATTTGCAGCTAGTCAAGAGGGTGAATGAGTGAGCTGGAATTTACATTGTAATTCGAATGTAAATGTTTTAATTGTTTTTATTGTTTGTGATGCATTGGCAAGTCTCCGAGAGAGAACAAATTCCCACTGTAATGTTAAATTGATACCTACAGTTATATTTTCTGAATAAGCAGATAAAAGGAGTGAGAAGGCAGAAGACAAAGAGACATGACTGTCCATTTCGAATTCCAAGTAGAATACAAACAGTCATGTGAGGAAATCTATAAATAATATCATCTTGATATGCAAAGAGTGGTTAGAGAGAGTAAATTTAGAGAAGGCATAATACTGAAGAGTGAGGCAGAGAAGATTAAGAGAAGAAGAGCAGAAAGAGAAGCTACAGAACAGAGCTGATATCTGAGGTAAATCAGCAAACACTCAGTTTGATAAATTGAGGAATTTGGAGCTTCCCTATCGAGTTGTAGCTTGATAGCTGTCAGTTGTAGCTGACTGAGGTTGGAGCCTCCTGTAGGTTGGTGCCTGCAGAAAATTGAAGGGAGTTGGTGCTTCCTTGCAAGTTGTAGCTTGCAGAATTGAGGATAGAGCCTCCTGTAGGTTGGTGCCTGCAGAAAACGGTGGTGAGAGGGAGTTGGAGCTTGCCTTTGCATCACAACAATAATAAGATGTGGTTTTCTCCCTTTATGGGTTTCCACTTACATCTGCTGTCTCTATGTGTGCTTCTTATGTGTTGATGTGATTATTTCAATCTGCTTAATTGCTTGTTGCTTTCAACATAAGTATGGTGTCACAATAAATTAATATTGGCTGCAAATAAGATTGTTCACATATTAAGCTGTAAATAACTTTGGTGAAAATTTTAAAAGGCTAATGTATGTATTAAACTGATTCACCCCCCCTCTCAGTTTAATTAAAGATTCAACAATTGGTATCAGAGCAGGTTCCTTAGTATCAGTCTAACAACTGAAAGGAGTTCCTAGGTTCCCAAGATGGCTAGTAAAGAAGGATGCTCAACCAACAAAGCCCCTTTCTTCACTGGTGAAAATTATGCTTTCTGGAAAATCAGAATGAGGACATATATAATGTCTCTAGGAATAGAAGTCTGGGATGCAGTGGATTTAGGATATGCCCCAAAGGAAACTGACTCAGAGAAAGAAGCCAAACAAGACTTTGTAGCTAACGCAAAAGCCATGAATGCCATATTAAATGGATTGTGTGAAGCAGAGTTTATTAAAGTAATGCACAAAAACACTGCCAAAGAAATATGGGATACTCTTGAGAACATACATGAGGGAAACAAGAAATTAAAGACTGCCAAACTTCAATTCTATAGAGCCCAGTTTGAGAACTTAAGAATGAATGATGATGAAGATATTTCCAGTTTCTTTCTAAAGGTTGCAGAAATTATTAATAATATGAAAGCTCTTGGAGAAAAAACATCAGAAAGTATAATTGTACAAAAGATTCTAAGATCTCTTCCATCCAGATTTAATCCAAAGGTGTCTGCAATAGAAGAAACAGCTAATTGGGATACCTTGACCATGAACCAGCTACTAGGAAATCTTACAGCATATGAGATGAGGCTCCCACAGAAGAAGCCAAGCACAAGGGAGGCAACATTCAAAACAGAAAAGAAGAAAGAAGAAAAGGAAGACATATGCTCCTGCTCTGATGAAGAAGAGGCTAAATTTGTCAAGAAATTGGATAGAGGCTCAGGTAGATACAAAGGTAAACTTCCCTTCAAATGCTTTAACTGTGGAAGAGTTGGACATTATGTTGCTAAATGTCCTCACAAGAAAGTAAGAAATCAAGCTCAAGAATCAGAGAAAGACGATTGCATGCGGGAGCCTAGGATGAACCCTCAAGTGAAGAAGGAACCTCGGAATTTTTATTGATGGCCATAGAAGATCTTGAGGGACTCATACTAGAAGATGAAGAAGAAGAAGGGGAAGTAGGCCTTGAGGGGGAGCTAAGAAGTGCTCTGGAGGAGATTGACAGACTCAAACTAAAATGCAGAAAACAAAAAGAGATTCTCCTAAAATGTGTGAAAGAAGAACAAAATTCAGAATTCCTCATGCAGCTGAAGGTAAATCTTGAAGAAGCCAAGAAGATAGAAGATATGTTACTTCAGCAAATCAAAGATAAAACTCAATAACAAGAGAAGCTGGAAGAAGAAATTCTGTGTCTGAGAAAGAAATTAGAAAATGCTCAACAGAAAGTTTCTATATACCCCTCTCAAACAACAAGCTCTATTAAGTTGAATGAAATTTTTGTTGCTCAAAGATCCCCTATGATAAATACTGGAATAGGCTACAAAGGAGAATCAAGTAAAGGAAAAGAAAAGGTTGACAGAGAGATTATTTTTGTAAAAGCAAAGAAGAATGAGGAAGCATCTCAAACAATTCCTACAAAAGAAAAAACCTGTAATGATAAAGACAGAGATCAGAAGAAATCTCCAGTAACAAAGAATGCAGTAAACACTAAGACAACAGAAAAAGGATCATATGCTCCTGAGTTTGTCAAGTTTGGAAGCCATCAAAGGATATTATTCCCTCTAATGAAGAATTCCACCTGTTACATCTGCCACAAGCTGGGACACATTGCTACATATTGTCATGCAAAGAGGAGTGATTCAGACCAACAAAAGATGCAAGCATTAAAGAGACTGCACCAAGCAAACAAATGGGAGAGCCAACCTTACATCAGGTATGAAAATAATTTCTATGGTTATTGTTTCTATTGTAAGGAATTTGGCCATAGAATTATTGAATGTAGAAAGTATGGACAAAGATTGATGTTCAATACCTCAAGAAGGTTTATGAGTCAAAGAAATTTTGCTCATACTCACAATTCTGCAAAAACTATCATCAAATGTTGTATATGCAATCAAGTTGGACATATGCCTTCCAAGTGCTCTTTAAGAAGATATAATTCATCACCTCACAAAAGATACCAAACAAAAGGGGGCCTCCAGTGGATAAAGAAAGTGAATAAATGTGACCTGGCTTTAACTACTCAAGATTTGAAGAGTCAATGGTATTTGGACAGTGGCTGCTCTAAACACATGACAGGAGACAAAAGCAAGTTTATAACTCTTGATGAAAATAAATCTGGAAATGTTACCTTTGGCAATGATAAATCAGGAAAGATCAAGGGAAAAGGCTCAGTCAGCATAGACAATGGCAGAGGAAAGGCCCAAGAAGTACTATTTGTGGATGGGCTGAAAGCAAATTTACTGAGTGTCAGTCAGATGTGTGACAAAGGCTATGAAGTTCTCTTTAGAGCACAAGACTGTGAAGTCAGATCAAGCACAACAGGAAAGACTCTGCTCAAAGGTGTCCGAACAGAGAGTAATGTGTACATAGTAAAAGAGGAGGATGAAGCCTGCCATTTGAGAAAACTTGAGGAGTCATGGTTATGGCATAGGAGATTGGGACATCTCAGCTTCAACCATATCATCAGACTGAGTAAGAAGAAAGCTGTCAGAGATATGCCTGAAATAAAGAGGCCTTCAAATACCATATGAAAATCTTGTCAATTTGGGAAACAAACTCGCACATCCTTTAAATCTAAAAATGAGCTATCAACTAGAAGACCACTCCAGCTTGTGCACATGGATCTGTGTGGACCTGCAAGAACTAAAACACCAAGTGGAGAATCCTACTTCATGTTGATAATAGATGATTTCTCCAAAATGACATGGGTTGCTTTTCTCAAGAACAAATCAGAAGCACTGGAAAAGTTTAAGATATTCAAAGCATTAGCAGAAAATCAAACTGGATGCAAGCTAAAGTGTATCAGATCAGATAGAGGAGGAGAATTCACAGATTATGACTTTGCAGACCTATGTAATGAACATGGAATAAAACAACAATTTACCATTGCAGGGACACCTCAGCAGAATGTAGTAGCAGAGAGACAAAACAGGTCTGTACAACAAATAGCCAGAGCTATGATGCAAGAGAATTACATTACTCAAACTTTTTGGGCAGAAGCTGTACACACAACAGTACATATTCTAAAAAAAGCTCATTTAAGACCTAACAGTGATAAGACACCTTATGAGCTATGGCATGGTAAACCTACATCAATCAAGCACTTTAAAGTCTTTGGCAGCAAGTGCTACATAAAGAACAATGATGAAAATCTGGGGAAATTTGATGCAAGAGCAGATGAAGAAATATTCTTAGGATATGCGTCCAAAAGTAAATGGTACAGGTGCTACAACAAGACTCTTCGGAAGATAGTTGAATGTATTGATGTAAGATTTGATGAAGAACTTCCAAACAATACAAGAAATACAGACTGTTGCAGTCCATCAGACAATCATGAAGAGGAAGACCAGAATGACGATGAAACAAGCAAGACAACAGAAGATGCAGAGCTGAGCTTGAAAACCCCCTCAAGATACACTCAGAAGAATCATCCTAAAGATCAGATCATAGGAGATAAGAAAGCAGGGGTCCAGACAAGAAGGCAGCTAACAGAACAAACTGAAGAGGTATACATAGCCATGCTGTCACAAATAGAGCCAAAGAAATTTGAAGAAGCCAGCAAGGACAAGTCTTGGGTAAAAGTAATGAATGAAGAATTGGACCAAATTGAAAAGAACAATACTTGGGAACTAGTTCCTAAACCAATTGAGAAGAATATCATTGGTTCAAAATGGGTATTCAAAAACAAAATGAATGAGCAAGGACAAGTAATCAGGAATAAAGCCAGGCTGGTCTGCAAAGGATACTCACAAATTGAAGGACTTGATTATGAAGAAACATTTTCCCTAGTAGCCAGAATGGAAGCTATCAGAATGTTCCTGGCATTTGCATGCTACCAAGACTTCAAGGTATATCAAATGGATGTAAAGTCTGCTTTTCTTAATGGAGATCTAGAAGAAGAAGTATACATGGAACAACCAGAAGGCTTCTCATTAACAGACAAAGAAGACTATGTATGCAGACTGAAGAAGGCCCTATATGGACTGAAACAGGCTCCTCGTGCTTGGTACTCAAGACTGGATAAACATTTGCAAAAACAGGGTTTTAAAAGAGGTGGAGTAGACAACAATCTATATATAAAAGCCCATGAAAATGAACTCTTGATTGTTGTAGTGTATGTTGATGATATTATGTTTGGAAGCAACAAAGATGAACTAGCAAAAGGGTTCGTTGATGAGATGAAAACAGAGTTTGAAATTTATATGATTGGAGAACTCAGTTTCTACTTGGGACTGCAAATTCAGCAAAAGAACATAGGCACATTCATCTCTCAAGAAAAATACTTAAAAGAAATGTTGAAAAGATTCAAAATGGAGGACTGCAAACCTGTGACTACCCCCATGATCACGGGATGCAAGCTGTGTACTGATGATGGGTCTGCAGATGTAGACCAAAAACTCTACAGATCCATGATAGGAAGCCTACTGTATTTGACAGCTTCAAGACCAGACATCATGCTAGCAGTAGGACTAGTGGCTAGATATCAAGCAGCACCTAAACAAAATCATCTTCTTGCAGTCAAAAGAATATTCGGATATCTACAAGGAACTACACAGTATGGGCTTTGGTATCCTATAGGCAAAAGCTTCACTTTAACAGCATACACAGATGCAGATTGGGCCAATTGTGTGGATGACAGAAAAAGTACAAGTGGAGGTGCATTCTATCTAGGAGAAAGCCTAGTTGCATGGTTAAGCAAGAAACAAACATCCATCTCTCTGTCTACAACTGAAGCAGAATATATAGCAGCAGCAACATGTTGTACACAAGTCATGTGGATGAAGCAAACTCTTCAAGACATGAAGGTAAGCATTGATGAACCTATCTCAATTAAATGTGATAATACAAGTGCTATAAGTATATCTAAAAATCCTGTGCTTCACTCAAAAACTAAACATATTCCAATCAAGTATCATTTTCTACGGGAACAAGTGGCTCAGAAGATAGTAAAACTGGAGTATGTACCAACAAAAGAGCAGACAGCAGATATATTTACTAAACCACTTTCCAGAGAACCATTCGAATATTTGAGAGACAGACTAGGGGTAGTATCTGTAGATACTATTCTCTAATATGAAGAGAAAGTACAGTCTCAGGGGGAGAACAAAACGAAAAATATCATTCCAGGGGGAGAATAGCCAGCAAGATAAGCATAAAACAAGTCCACAGGATCAGCATAATCTCAGTATTATCAACATTCAGCATGAAAAAAGCAACAAGGACCTTTCAATCGTTACATACATAATCTCTGTTTGCAATCTACCACAGATTACAGGCACTACAAATGAAACACAACTATAGAACATATATCGACTCACTATATCAGACAGAGACAAAACGTATACTCAAGTTCGATAATGTATATCGACTCACTATACCAAAGTGTTCTCTCAACAAGTTTCATACATCACTCTGGAGCAGCATGGTACAATTTCAGCAGAAGAGGACCTAAATGTAACTCAGAGAAAGGAAATGCAACGACAAAGCCCATACGGAGAGATGAGGCGTCGTCCTTTTCCATTGATGTCAAAGGGGGAGGAAGAACAAACAACAGGAGAAAGAGCAGGCAAACAGGAAGAGCAAACAACAAGAGAAAGAGAAGGCAAATAGAGAAAGTGGATTGCCATCAATGCCAAAGGGGGAGACTATTGGAAATGTTGTCATTGATGGAAAAAGGAGGCAAAGGACGCAGCACTCAGGAAAAGGAGGCAGCGCTGAAGCAAAGACAGACAAAAGAGGAAGCGAATATAATAGAGGCAGAACCGTTATCACAAAGACAGAAGCAGCAGAGGCAGAGGCAGAGCAGTTATAAAATTCCGAGAATCATACTCTAGCCGGGCGTTACACACATAATACAGAACCTCATTCCGGGAATCGCACACTCCAACCGACGTTATACAGTTAATATAACACAAATATTATTTCGGGAATCGCTTAACTCCAGCGGCAAAGTAGACATATATATCTGTTATATAAGTGGAGCGCTTTATTATAAGAACCAAACTTTATACGGTGGGACCCCTCCCCAATCGCAATCGAAGATCACAAGGCGACGTAATATGCCAACCCACGAAGTGCCGATTGCAAGTAAGAATCCGGACCCGACGGGTCTATAAACCGCAATTGATAAGTCTCGGAACTTAAATAAATAGAGAATTTGCGAGTGCAATGAAGCCCAAAGCATATAACCAAAGTTCCAAGGTATATATTATGGAGCAAACAAAACGAAGTTTTATATGGTGGGACCCCTTCCCAATCGCATCGGAGGTAAACAAAGCAGCGGGACTTGCAACTCAAAGTTGCGGTTGCAATCAATCGCAATCGGAGAATCGCTGACGGAGTTAAACAATCGCAATCGGAACAATCGCAGGAACAGTTATCGCAATCGGAGATCGCAAGAACAGTAATCGCATCGGAGAAAGCAGCGGAACATGTAAACAAGAATTTGCGATTGCGATTGAAGCCCGAACCCGATGGGCTTATAAACTTTGATTAATAAAATTTGAGTCCCAATCGCATCGATATTAGTCAATCGCATTGGCAAAGAACAGTGAACATTGACTCAATCGCATCGGAGTATTTGAAGTTGTGATTGCGATCAATCGCAATCGGAGCAGGATCGATCAATCGGAATCGGAAATCGCTGGAGGATCAGTATATTGCATCGGAAAACGTGTCAGGTGGGCCCAAAAGGGCATTCGTTAAGTATTAAAAAGATTATTCATTGATTATAGTAGAAGCGGAAGTTTGTTTGTTAAAACCTTATATAAGGACGTCGAGAGTCGATTTAAGATTGTATTAAAAGAAGCTGTTGTATATATATAACGCTGTTGCGATAAGCCGCGTGGTCTGTAGACCCACGGGCCTCAGCTTAACGGGAGGGTGATTATTAAAGTAATATAGTTGTGATATATGTATGTTCCGGCCTGCGGAACTTCCACATCAACAAGACACTCATGGCATGAAAAGGATTGGAATTTCCCTGATTTAATAGTCAACAATTACATTTTATTTATTTAAAAGGCTCAGTTACACATATGCAGCAATTACACCACAACAGAGGACAGAAAATACAAAACACAGTCAAAGAAAAGACGAATTTGCAGCTAGTCAAGAGGGTGAATGAGTGAGATGGAATTCACATTGTAATTCGAATGTAAATTTTTTAATTGTTTTTATTGTTTGTGATGCATTGGCAAGTCTCTGAGAGAGAACAAATTCCCACTGTAATGTTAAATTGATACCTACAGTTATATTTTCTGAATAAGCATATAAAAGGAGTGAGAAGGCAGAAGACAAAGAGACATGACTGTCCATTTCGAATTCCAAGTAGAATACAAACAGTCATGTGAGGAAATCTATAAATAATATCATCTTTAGAGAGAGTAAATTTAGAGAAGGCAGAATACTGAAGAGTGAGGCAGAGAACATTAAGAGAAGAAGAGCAGAAAGAGAAGCTACAGAACAGAGCTGATATCTGAGGTAAATCAGCAAACACTCAGTTTGATAAATTGAGAAAGTTGGAGCTTCCCTATCAAGTTGCAGCTTGATAGCTGTCAGTTGTAGCTGACTGAGGTTGGAGCCTCTTGTAGGTTGGTGCCTGCAGAAAATTGAAGGGAGTTGGTGCTTCCTTGCAAGTTGTAGCTTGCAGAATTGAGGATTGGAGCCTCCTGTAGGTTGGTGCCTGCAGAAAAAAGTGGTGAGAGGGAGTTGGAGCTTGCCTTTGCATCACAACAATAATAAGATGTGGTTTTCTCCCTTTATGGGTTTCCACTTACATCAGCTGTCTCTATGTGTGCTTCTTATGTGTTGATGTGATTATTTAAATTTGCTTAATTGCTTGCTGCTTTCTACATAAGTATGGTGTCACAATAAATTATTATTGGCTGCAAATAAGACTGTTCACATATTAAGCTGTAAATAATTTTGGTGAAAATTTGAAAAAGGCTAATGTATGTATTAAACTGATTCACCCCCCCCCCTCTCAATTTAATTAAAGATTCAACAGGGACATTCTATTTATTGGAGGGGAGAAAAACTATCAACTCACATAGGGATGAACCAAATTTAGAGATAGCCTTTCACATAGGGATGGACCTAATTTAGAGATAGCCCCCTCTCATGAGCTTTGACTTTTGGAAGTGGCATGAATTAATTCTTATTAATTGATCTATACCTTAGGGGTATAAAAGAAAGTATATTTAAATTAAACTTTTTTTTATTAAATTTAGTTATATTTTTTTTCCAAATAATTTATTTAGTAAATATTTATATATAGATACTTCTAAAATCTACACATTATCATTCATGTTTAGTTAATTTTTAAAAACATTAATTTTATGGGTAAGTTAAAAATTTAATTGTATTTATGTATACACACATGTGTGTGTCTGTGTGAGAGAGAGATAAACATAAATTGCATGGTGTCCACCATGTTAAGACTTTAATATCACACTCCTAGATAAGCACAAATTGGGCACACATAGTGAGATTGTACCCATAGATGGTCTTTGGTCTTTGCTAGAAAAAACCTATATTTGTCCTAATACACATCATGCAATCTTAGGCATGTTAAAAAAAGCTCCCCTCCATCCTAATTCACATGGCACAATCCTACATCATGCATGTTGAATCCTAATGCCTAAAGTTAAAGGTTCAACATCACATCAAAACCCAAGGACATAGAACATTAACCTATGGGAAGAGAGTAAGGATCTTTTAGTTGTTCAATAGTTTCTTCAATATTGGTGTACTTGTGATAGACTTAAATTTCTATAAAATGGGTCTATTTATTAGTTTGATTCAAAAAATAGGTTGAGTTTGTGGTTGGATATGGAAATATCAAATGAATAGCTACCATGGCTTTGATGATTTCCATAAAGTTATACTTCATGTGGAATATGAAAGCTACTAAGGTTGGGCCATTCATATCTTGGGATGTTTGAAGGAGAGCTATGTCCTTTTTAATTGTTGAATGAAGATGAAAATTTTCAAAATGCATGCCTTATATATCATTATTTCTTGCCATGTATCTTATTATTGCTTGAAATGTTAGAATCCACCCAATTTTAAATTTAAATGTGGGTTCAAAATCATTTTATTATTTATCGTTTATAAAGTCCTCATTTAATCCAACTCAAGGAGTTAGAAAGTTGAAATAATTTGTTCCTCTACAAAATAAATGATGGATTCAACATGACTTGAAAAGGCTCAAAAATTACATAAACAATCAGATAAAACATGTAGATCTATACTTTACTCAATTTCGCTTTACTTTATCACCAAGTTGAAACATTTACTCGCCTTTAAGGGTGAAAAACAAAAACTATAAATATAAAGTGTTGAGCATATAGTTAGAAAATAATTATGAAATAAATAAAAATAAAAACCTTGATGGGAGTTGATGATCAAAATGTTAGTAGGGTTGTTGGGGAGGAGGAGGGGTGGGGTAGGGGGGTGTGGCATGCTCCCCCCATGCACTGATCATGTGGAATATATTATTTTACCATGATAGAGCTTAGCTTGTGTTTTGAGGTTTCTTGTTGTTATTGTCTATCAATGGTGGTCTGGTGTTATGAGGGGTGGAAGAGTCAGCGACATGGAGGCCCTGCGAGTCTACTAAGGAATGTCTAAATTGCAAATTTCTTGTTATAATACCTATTATGTATGCGCTATAGAGGAGGGCAGAGCCTTATGAGTAAAACTTGGGATCCTGGTCCTAAGAAAATTTGTAAATCTAGGGAATTGATAAGCTAAGAGGACACTCTTCACCCACGTGTGGCGAGCCTATAATGGCACTCCTCCATTCGAATTCAATTGGCCCTGGAGATAAGTTGGACCCCCTATTTTATTTGTCTCTCTTGCTTTGTTTGTGTGACATGTTGGTTCACTTTTCAGACAATGTCCCTAACGCAGTCGGCCTGACTATTTGTGTTTCCTCCTCCTCTTTTAGCCTCCCACTTCGTTGCACTTTGTTCTATTCTTTGATCGATTCACAACATGCCTAAATGAAAAGTACAAAAATGTTTTCCTATCCTCTCTACTAAACAAAATTCATAATGTGATCACGTCTTAGGAAATAGGTGGCATATGTGGCTCTTTCTTCTTTGGTCCTCCTACCCCTACACCTTCTAAGGCTCCCCCACTCTTTGTCACTTCTACTTGACCAAGAGTCTCTTGCTAAAGTGCTTAACAATATTTCCAAAAATATTGTTGTCGTAGTCCATGCCCTGGCTACGAACACAATAAAATAACTGACGTAGGTTTAACCATATGATCTTACAAACAAATACATACAAAACTGAACTGAAATCCACAACATAAGAATGCACACAAATATCAGAATGCACACTCACTTCTACATACATCCATGCCTCATGGGCTCACCTAGATTTATACAAATGGATTAGAACCCGCGAAGGTTCAAGATCCCTAAACTAACTCCCACAATATCTCTTATGATCCATAAAATCTCTCATATAATCCCTTATCCCCATATAAGAGCTAACTAATCCTCAAATCTCTCAACTCTTCCAAAATACTCTCAAACCTTCTCCTATTTACAATAATTATCATTCTCTCCTAAAACTACAAGAAAATACAATAAATAATTAAATCATAACTTTGGAACTAACTCTCTTAATAAAAATTTGACCTAGGTTAGATGCACCTGCATCAGACTCCCCAGGTAAAACAAAATCATGGTCTCCCAACCATATGTCTTTATCAGTTGATAAAATTCCCCACGATCCAAAATTTTAGTCTGTTGTTGATCATTCATTGTTTGTTGTCTTGCTTCAATGATTTTTATTTTTTCAGGTTCCCAAGTTTTATGCTAAAATTCTCCTCCTTTGTTGATGTATACTCGAGTAGTCAAATGTATCCTGTTGTCTATTTATCTCATCTCACAATATCTTGGTTTGTGTACTTTTCCCATTAGTCTTTTTAATTCTTCAGTTTCAATATCCAATCTGGTTTCAGAATGAATTTTATTGTTACTAGCTTGGAATCTTAATTCATCATCATTAAATTGTAGATTACATTCAGGATCCACATTTTCATTAACTAAACATTTTTCTTCTGCAACTTGCATAGATTTAGGTTCCATTGGCATATTCATTTCTTTAATTTCAATATCTAACTTGTCTTCTTTCTCATGTGCATTACTATTTCTTTGTTGAAATTTGTTATCCATCTCTATGCTATGCCAGATTTGTTGATTTGAAGGCATGTTGTAATGCACCATAATCTCCTTTACATCATATTCTAGCTTCAGATTGTCCAACCATTCTTCTAGGAACTTTAGTTCTGCTGCAATATCTCTCATGTTAACATTTGACCCATTTATTTGATGATCATTTTCCATTTTTTCAGCAAATTCTATTATTTTTCCATATTTAACGTTCTTAGGCTTCATTTCTTCATCATTACTACACATAAAGTCACTATCAACAACAAATCTTGCATTCACATACCAATTGTTAGATTTAAAACCAACATAAGTGTTATCTTCCATTGATGATTCAATCATCATATTTGAATCTTATGAATAATTGGTAGCGCCTTTTGTGGAATCGAACCCTTGTTCACATCATCATCATCACCACCAAGCAATGATCCTTGCTCTAGTTCACAAATGCATTTATTCGTCTGGAGTTTCTCTGCTTCCCTCAACAAAAATTTTAGCTTGTATTTCTGTCTTAACTGCTTAATTGGCCATTTAACTATCCTCTTTATGACCCATCCATGTTTTCGTCTCTATAGTAGCTCCATCAATACGTCAAGTCGTGCCTTTAATTCATCGATCTCCTTCTCAATTTCTTCATCACAAATGCCAACTGCTATGAAATCTCTGTAACTTTTCTCTGAATTCTGCAAATGACTTCCCATAGTCATCCTCATCTCCTTTCGTGAACTTCACCTTGTTCACTGTAAGCTGCAATTGAACTTTATCAAGTTACTCCCTTTGAACTTGATCAACGGTGCACTTCACTTGAACCATCTTTATGAGCATTCCTTTGTACTTTACTTGCTTTGCTGCAAACTGTCACAATATCCCTTCAACTTGTCTTTACAATTCATTGACCAGAATTTGGGTGTCAAGCTTCACCGATCATGCACCCATTACATTCAAGGACTCAAACTTCAATGCAATTTTGACTTGACTTATGACTCTTAAATTTCCTTTTGACCCCAAACTATTAAATTTTACATCAATGGACCTTGGTGTACTTTGACTCTTCAAATTCACTCATTATTTATATGATTTTCTCACCATAACACTCTACATAACAATCATATATAACACACTCAATATTTTTCACGTTCCAAACAATTATTCCACTCACTCTCCACTATTCTTAAATAAAACATAAAAAAATCATTTATGAAAATTTATCCATATGAAAATGTGAAGTGGATCTAATAAACGATTCATTTTCAGTTTCTCCAGCACACAACCATCATTTATATTAGATGTCACCCACTGAGGGTCGAAGTGATCCATGGTGGCTTTGATCAAAGATAAACAAGCAATAATTTCCCATATCTCTCTTAAACAAAAAGGTAAGTTGTGCTCATGATGTGACAATGTATTCGAGAATGAGATAATTAACACAACCCCGAGAAGCAACCTCTACTAGATGATTCAAGTTAAATAAAAGATTTGATTCGCAATCAAAAATATATTGTCAGAATCAAATTCTCTTCATGTGTCATCTTGTGCAATTTTTATCAAAGATTTGTGTCGTGGCTTCAACTATGCGCCTTGATCATCACTCTAATCCACTGCACCAAAATCATTCTGCTTTATATTCGCACCGTTCACTTTTGGAAATTGGCATAAATTTTGTCGTAATGAAAAACCAACACATCACACTTTGCATGTCCCTACTTTACTGCCAACAGTTTGATATGTGTGAATTGCTAGATGGATCAAATGATTTGAAAATTCTTTTGGTTGTTTCCTCGCATATCACGTATTCTTTTTCTATTTTTTGTGAACTGGAAAGTCGTCCTTCATACTCCAATGCGGCCCTGTCTTGTAAGTATCAAACACGATACTTTTTCAGAACCTTTTTTAATCGTTTCTATTCGTCGTGTGTACATTTGTCCAGAAAATTCTTGTCCTTTTTGTGTATATGCTCAGAAAACCTTTCCACCAAATAAAGAAAACATAGTTTTTGTTGGAGTAGTGGGATCCCTAATAAAAGACTGACCACTACTGAATATACATCTCGCATACTTCTCGTGACTGTGGAGCCTGATGTTGCTATTTTCGGCAAGAAAGGTTATCAAAAAATATTTTCTATCAACCTAACATGGTGACTCCTAATGCATTCTATGCATTCAATAGTAATTGGTAGCAATTGAAGAATGATTGTGACTTTATTAAAATTGGAAAAAATTTCAAAAAGGAAACCCTGCGGATTCTATTGAGAAGAATCTTACAGATCCATCATAAGCATCGCAGAGCCATCTGCGTTGATAAAGGCAAAAACGTCGGCACCTTCCCAAGTAATATCGTATACTTCTTTGTCATCGGTAGTGAGACGTTCCCTGGCTCAACACAAGCTTCTTCAAACCGTCAACTCGGTTACCCATTTCCTTAGCGACATTCTATGAATTGTTGCTCGTGTAGGAGATATGTGTCCACCTCGGCCTTGTAACAAATAAAATTTATATTAATGAGGCATGATTCACTCGCTCTATCAATCCTATTGTTCTATGAATCAGGTCGAACTAATATTTCATTGTGGAAAACAACTCAACTCATAAGCGGTCAACTCTGATACCAAAATTCGATGCAAGTCTAACCATAGGATCTTGCACACAAATACATACAAAGATGAAATGAAATCCATAACATAATAATGCACACAAATATTAGAATAATTAATTAATAAATAAAATATTTATAGGAGGATTCTTGGCTTAACATTGGCCTCTCATTCCTCACACTCACTCACTCACTTCTACATACATCCATGAATCACAGGCTCACCTAGATTTATACAGATGTATTTGAACCCAAGGAGGTTCTATATCCCTAAACTAACTCCCACAATATCTCTTATGATCCATAAAATCTCTCATCTAATCCCTTATCGCTAGATAAAAGCTAACTAATCCTCAAATCTATCAAATCTTCCAAAATACTCTCGAACATTCTCTTATTTACAATAATTTTAATTCTCTCCTAAAACTATAAGAAAATATAATAAATAATTAAACCCTAACTTTGGAAACTAAATCTCTTAATAAACATTTGACCTAGGTTAGATGCACCTGCATCAATAACCAAACAAATTATGGTTAGTTTCTACAGCGTCAAGATAATAGTCCTCATGGTCATGATGAAAAGATAGAGATCAACAACTTTGAGCTTATCAATGCTTTTCCCACTTAGTTCTCAACACATCCTTCAAACTAGGGCTTGAACTAAATTCCACACCATATATTATTGACCAAGTGTGCATTTTCCATGTGGCAGAGAGGGTTGCAACAACCCTTGGCTACACTAAAAAACCATTCACTGATATTTCATGTCAAGATAGATGGTAGGAAGTAAGTCGGGGATCAATATTTCAATGCATCACACCAAATGAGTCAATATGCCTAATTCTCCGACTAAGATCAAGTTTCGACTAACTCGACCTTAGCTTGGTTGAAGGGACACACATTAAGTCGAGACTTGATGTACCCAAGAGTTTTGATTTCAAATAAATAGGTTACAAAATTCTGACTCCCGACCTCTATTAATCATCCACTGATTGACTTCATTTCTATCGTCATCCATTTACTCTTTCATTTAACTTGATCTCTAATAAACTATTTTCAAGTTTTATCTCATGTTTTAAATTTACCTCTCCTGGGATTCGAAATGCTTCCTCCCAAGCTTGTGATTTTATGGCTCAATATAATATAAATTTCATTTTCCTTTGCAGAGTTCTCTCTCTTGGGATGAACCACACTCCCTTTATGCTGCGGAGTAGTCCTATAATCATGGTTCTAGGAAATGATCTATGGTCACCTCTCTCCTTCTTGATATTATTGTGCGAGCTTTGGCCTGAACATACTATCCATAAACTCTCCTTCATTTTTGTCTCCACTATCCTTCAATTTGTAAATTTACCTTAAATTAGGATAATACAACCCTAAGACAGGTTCTAACATACATTCAAGCAAGTTCCAAATACAAGGAAATATACAAACTATATTAACTTCAAACAAAGGTGCATTTGTAGAGAACTACCCAAATTTATTTTTAAATTTAAAGGGCATATTTACAGGGTCTAACACCTGAGGATTGCACTTGGAATTATTTAAAAGACCCATTTGGCCAATAAACCAGCTTAGTGAAACAAACTAACCACCCAGATTCTTATAAAATGTTTACACCTAGGCTCACATAAATTTACATAATTTTATACAAACTTGAAGAAATATATTTTTTTCTTTGGAGGTTTTGCAACCCCCTTCTACCTATAAAATATTTTTTCCTGGTTGGCAGTGATGCTCCTACATCAAACTCCCCAAGTGAAAATTTTCCATGACCTCCTAGTCATGAGCGTTGAATT
Source organism: Pinus albicaulis (assembly GCA_034641835.2). Taxonomy (NCBI): domain Eukaryota; kingdom Viridiplantae; phylum Streptophyta; class Pinopsida; order Pinales; family Pinaceae; genus Pinus; species Pinus albicaulis. The sequence goes on along the minus strand of CM076584.1, from coordinate 429,857,325 downwards.
AGTGTACTCCTCCTGGGTCCCATACAAAATGTTTTTGATCCCCATGCATTGTGTTGTGCTGCCTCTCCATGGCTAACCTCAACTTTCCAAGATTCCATTTTTGTTTTTGTAGTTCCCCATATGCATGGTTGACGCAATATTACAAATTCAATTGTAAATTACCACTAGTTTTCTTCCTCCTTTTGTTTTATCTCCTCTTAGGTACCCCTCTCATAAATAGAAACATCATATCAGTCTCGATGTTTGGTCCATCCTTAAGTTGGATTGTACAATTTCTACCACTCATATTTTGTACTGGAAGCCTCTTGTTCTCATTGTCCCCCTATTTTCTTGAATGAATTAAAAATATATTCATTTGGGACATTCTCATTATTGCCTCAACTCCCTTGCCATTTACAATTAAATTATCAGTTTGGAAAATGAATGACTTCCCTACACTAACCCATTTCCCTTGTATGATATCCTTTTCAAAATTCATAAGTATTGTAGTTATATGTTGCAGTAGATCTTTTATTTTCTCCTCCTGTTGGCCCACAATAAAATCCAATGTGATATTAACCATTGGTTCTTGCAATGGTATCCCATCGATTTCACTTATGGCCTATGGATTGATTTATCCCTTATTCTTTTTGTGAGACATCATTTCTTTTGAAATATTTCAATTTATTTCCTCTTCCAATGTTTCAAAAGAGTGCTCCTGCATATTTCTTTATTATTATGACAACTATAAGTGGTTTTCCTTTCTCAACAATCTTGGAACCTATCCATACACAATTTATTAGATCTAAAAAAGTAAAGCTCCCTAGCCTCGTTTGAGCTTTGGGCTTTCAAACTGCCAAGTTGATCTAGATTCAATTTTTGCTCATGGTCTTCCTCTAACAAAAGAGTCAAATATATTTTTATGATAAAGTATATGAAACTTTAATACTTTAACATATTTTTTTGGTAGTTTTCTATTTTTTTGAATTTTTGAAAATTAAAATAAAGGATATAAAATATATTGCAAATGAGCCACAACATCTGACTCCACCTGGGGATAGTGTTTTTTTCCACGAAACACTAAGAACCATAGATTAGTGCCTTCACCTTAGGCATGAAGTCAAATACTGCTTGATGAAAAATTTACAATGAAGGAAACCGAATATGTACAATGGTGAACCATCAAATTTCAATGCTGGAAATAATGTTTTATATATTTCCCATTCACAGGAAGCTCTACTGTTTCTCCATAAATATTCTCCAGCATAAAAGTGTTATTTGATCTGGCTTCAATAATCCTGTATGGGCCATACTAGAGAGGATCAAACTTACCATGATTTCCTTTTTCTTCTCTTCTGGTATCCCATCTTAATACCAAACCTCCAATTTGGAAAATTATTTCTTTTGCGTTCCTGTCAAAAATCGACTTCATTTTTTCCTGATATGTAACCAAGTTTTCCCTGACTTTATTCCTGCTCTCACTCAATTCTATCACCTTTTTAGTCTTCTTATCAATGCATTAGGTTCTTCTTGTGCTTCTTGAAGAAAAGAAATTACTGGTCTAGCTAGCTGAGTGGGAAACAAAGCTTGAGTACCATATACTAATTCATAAGGGGGCTTACCAGTAGATATTCTAGTAGTCATTCTCACTGCCCACAGAGAAAATGTCAACTTTGAATCCCAGTTCTTTTGATTCTCATTAATTTTTTTCTTCAAAATCTTTACCAATGTCCTGTTGGAAGATTCAGGTAGCCCATTGCCTTGAGGATGATATGTTGTAGAATGAGGCAAAATGACATTATATGTTTGACAAAAATTTATAAATCTGACTGAAATGAATACCTGAGCATTGTCTGTTACAATCTTCACTGGACATCCAAATTTGCTGAAAATGTTCTCTTCCAGGAACTTCATTACTACCAGACCATTTTCTTTTCTGGTAGGTATTGCCTCCACCCACTTTGTAAAATAATTAGTGGCAATCAGAATCCACTTGAACTGCCCACTTGATGCTGGATTAATTTCTCCAATGAAATCCAATCCCCATTGTCTAAAGGGTTCTTCAACAAATGCAGGGAGAAGAGGTAGACGGGCTAAATTCTTCTTTTCTACAAACAATTGGCATTTTTGGCAACTTCCAACCACTCTGTATACATCAGCGAATAGGGAAGGCCAGTAAAAACCTGATTTGAGGATTTTATGAGCAGTCACCTTCTAGCTATAATTTCCCCCACATAGACATTCATGATACTCTTTGATAACTTCCATTGACTCTCCTTCTGTCAAACACAACAACAAAACACTAGCAGGATCCTTCTAATATAATTTAGCATCAACTATAACATAAGGTTGAGCTTTGAGTTTAATAGATCTGTACTTTGTTTTGTTTATTGAGGGAGGACAAGAGAAAAAGCACAAATAATGAATAATATCCTTATCCCAATCAGAGCAGAGAAATTTGTATTTGATTGCCGATTTTGTGCCACTTTGACTTGTTTCATCAACAAATTCATCCAAGGGTGCAAGAAGATTAATTCCCAAAGATTAAAAATTAGACTGTGTGAGCAATTTTGCCAGGGCCTGTCCTTTTACCAACTTAGTAGGTTTAATATCCAAATCATATTCTTGGATTTTAGCAATCCATTTTCTTCTTTTTCCCTCTACATCACTTTGAACTAGCACATCTTTTGCAGCCGAGTTGGGCACATATGCTAATATTTGAGAATGAAGTACATAAGTCCTGAAAGCTTTCAATTATTTAACTAAAGCATATACCTGTTTCTCCAAGATATTGTATTTGAGTTCTGCATCTCTGAGAACTTTTTTGAAAAATGCTACAGGTTTCTCTTTCCTTCTTCGTTCTTCTCCAGCAACACAATAACAATGGTAGAAGGCGATGCAAATGAAAATATTTGGAAGGCTTTTGATAATCTGGGCTAATAAAAACTGGAGCTTCTTGAAGAGCCTCTTTAATCATAACAAAGGATTCTCTTGCATCTTTGTCCCATTTGACTTCAACATTTTTCTTCAGCATATCTGTTATGCTTCTGACAATCTCAGCATAATTTGGAACAAATCTCCTCAGAAAATTAATTTTCCCTATAAATCTTTGGATATATTTCTTACTTCTAGGCAATGGGATTGTTTGTATAGCCTCAACTCTTGCTGGATCAATTTTCACACCCTGATTTGAAACTATGTGTCCCAACAACTTACCTTCCTCCAAAGCAAAAAAATATTTCTTAGGATTCAATGATAACCCAAACTTCCTACATTTCAGGAAAGCCTTCTGCAGATGCTCCAACCGCTCATCTTCAAAACCTGAAAAAATAGTCACATCATCCAAATATATGACTACAAATTTGTCACCCACAAATGCTATATCCATTGCTCTCTGGAAAGTAGCCCCTGCGTTCATGAGACTGAATGGCATCCTGGCATATATGAACGTTCCCCAAGGTGTGGTAAAAGTTGTTTTCTTCTGATATTCCTTTTCAATAGCTACTTGGTTGTACCCAGAGAAACCATAAACCATGGATAACCTATGAGCGCCAGTTACTTTTTGTAGAACATAATCCATCTTTGGCAAAGGATAATTATCCTTTAGGGAAGCTCTGTTCAAGTTCCTGAAATCAACACATAATCTTATCTCTCCATTCTTCTTTCTGACATGGACCAGATTAGAAACCCAATCTGAGTATCTAAGTGGGACTATAATTTTTTCTTGCAACAACTTCTTCACTTCTTTTTCAATTGGGGCAAGTAACAGTGGATTAATCTTCCTGAGCTTCTGCCTGTGTGGCTTAACCCCATCTTTTAATGGTATTTTATGTTGAATAATGTCTAAATCATATGTCTTTAAATCTTCATAGGATCATGCGAACACATCCATATATTTCTTGAAAATATCAACATACCTTTCTTTATAACCCTTAGGAACTCCTTTGAACAACTTAACCATATTGTGCTCCTAATGAGTTCCTAAATTATAGTCTTCTATTTCACCATCTTGGGATACTTTCTTCTGGTTTACTGCCACATCATTTGCATCAAACAATATTTCAAGAGGAACCAAACCTCTGGGCAATGTATTATCTTTCAACTCAATTATCTTCTGATCACCTATTGACTGCTTCAGGTTTTTCAAGACATCATTCATATCAGTTTGTTCACTTTCTTGATCTATTTCAATGTCCTCAAAATTTCCAATCATTGTTAGGAAATGATTGATCTTCTCATCATCCTCAAGAACCTGCCAATGCTTTACATTATCAGGAATTGAAGGTCTGTGCCTCAACTCAATTTCATATCTCAGTCTTGGATTAATGGGTGGCTTAAATGTACTCGCTGCAACTGCCAGGGAATCTGCCATTCTATTTTCTTCTCCTGGAATAAACTGAATATTCAAGGCTTCAAAATAATTTTCAATTAGGTCCCACACTTCATTTCTATAAGATCTTAATCTGGGATGTTTGGTTTGACACGGATTCTTGATTTGCCTTATAATTAACTCAGAATCACCAAAAATGGAAATACATTGAATTCCCATTTTTCTTGCAGTTTGTAGACTCAAAATCAATGCTTCATACTCAGCTACATTATTGGTTGATTCAAATTCAAGCTTAAAAGAAAAGGGTAAAAGATTACCTTATGGTGATATGAATAAAAACCCAGCTCATGTGCCATCCTTTGAGTAGGCACCATCGAAATAACACTTCCAAATTTTATTTGAATCCAGCTCCTTATGTACAATTGCTGAAGAGAGTTGCTTCTGTGAGTCTTCAGCAAATTTTGCATCTTCATGCAGCATAAAACAAGAGAGGTCCTCCTTCTCTTGACCATAGATAGGGGAATTTACTGCATCTTTCTTTGTGGTAGTCTTAATAAATATGGTTTCTCTGTATAACCTTATTTCTTCCCCATTGAATACAGGAATGATTGCATATTTAAAGTCCAATTTTAAGACACCTCCAAGCTTTGCCCCCCAAGATCTAGATAACAACATACCAAATCTGGCTTGGATATCTGCAACTACTACATCCATCATGATACTCTTGGCTAGAATTTGAGCCAGGGATACCACCATGTCTTTGATAAGCCCAACACACTTCACCCTTTTTGAATCAAATGAATAAAGGTCTATATAGGGCTTAGTGATTTGTAAATTTAATTCTTTCATCACAGATAATGGCATAAGATTATGTGATGCACCAGAATCTAACATAAAATTATGCAAAATGAAATCATGAAGCAATACCGATATATAAAATGGCGGAATAGAAGAATCTACCTCTTCAACATGTGGTCCAGAAGTGACTGCTGGCTTTTCTTCTTGCAAATTCACAGTATCCCCAATATCATCAGATTGAGAAAGATTAATAAAATCTGCAATTTCCTTCTTATAACCACGTGTCTTAGCTAATTCAAACAAAGGTACTTGAATTTTGATCTTTTCTAATTCTTTGGAAATACTGAAAGTTTGATTATGTTTAATAATCTTTTCAGGTTCTTCTTGATTCTTTTTAGAATTAGTACTTTTCTCAGATACAATAACAATCTTCTCCAAAATATTTGAACCAATTGACTTATTCTGGGAAGCCTCAGCTTGTTTTTCATTTGTACTCACTATATTCATAGGTTGTTTCCCCTTGTCTAATTTTTTTACTGAGTTCTTCGGTTGTGGAGTCACCATTGGAGAAGGAACTAACTCTGGTTCTTTTTCCTCAACATCCTGAGTTCTCAATCTCTTTTTTGATCTTAATTCATACTTCTTATGCAACTCTGCTTGCATAAAATCAGTGAATTATTTACAATATTCATCCATCTCTTCTTGATCAAATGATACACTAGCTTATGTATATTCTTCTTCACATTTCTCTTCTTCCTCATCATCATCATCTTCCATATAAACAATAGATATTTGATCTTCAACCTCTTTCTGATCATCCTCAGCAGACTGTGAAGGTGTTGCTTCTATATATAAGGGTGCTTGAACTTGATCCTGGTCTCTTCTTTCCCTCTGCAAAATCTGCAAGGGTTGCTTTATGAACTGTGGATTAAAAACACCTCTATTTTGCTGTGTAGGTTTCTTATTATTCAATTCCATCTTCACTAATTTATTTGACAAGTTCTTGGTGACCTTAGTCATGTCTTCAATCCTATGATCTTGAGATGAATCTTCTTTAGTCTTACCTTTATCTTGAACTGTCTACTTTTCCTATTCTTTTCCAGCAGCACTCATGTTTGCTTCAATCTCTAAAGCATTTGTTTGAATTTTTTTCAAGAGTAGCAGGCCTCCTCTCTCTCAAAGTGAAACTAAAATCTGATACAAATGCTCCAGCAAAAACAAATCTTGCTCCAATAAGAGGGGGTTTCATTTCTGTGGGAAAAATATTATACAATTTGTTAAATATTTTAATGAAATCATTCATGCTTTCATTAGAATTTTTCTTAATAGCATTAAACTCTGTCAATGAATAACCATGATCTCTCTTTTCACCCCATCTTTGGAAGAATTGTCTTTCTTATTCATCCCAATCATTAATTGAGCCATTTGGTAATCCTTTAAACCATTTTCTTGCCTCTCCATTCAGTGACTCTACAAAAAGTCTCATTACTACATCAAGATGTTCAACATTTAAATTTTTAGCAAAAGTGCAAAACAATGGCAAGTGTTGTTCTGCAGTTATTTCATCTTCACCAGTAAATCTAGGAAGCAATTTAAGGTATTTCTGAGGCATTACATTCATTGGTTGTGGGAGATTTAATGGTGCATATCTATTCATCAAGAAATCAGGAACAGGGGCTCACTACAAGAAAAAGGGACATTGGTGAGGGTCATGCTTGTGACGGACCTTTAAGGTCCATCACCGATATCACATATGGTGACGATCCTTAAAAAAGCGTCATTGTAATTGTATATAGTGATGGTCCTTTAAGGTTTGTCACCAAAGCCATCTTCAATGACACTTTTGGTGAGGGTCATTAAAGGCCCATCACTAATTCTCTCTATGGTGACACTTCTAGTGACGAACTTTCAATGACCCTCTCCAATGCTCTTTTTGTTACTTTTGGTGACGGTCAAAAAATGTTCGTCATCATTGATCATTCCAATGAGTTTTTGACGACGCTATGTGCTTATTAATATATTTTTTGTCAAAAGATAACGATTTAAGACCATTATTGTGGAGTATTTTTTATAATATGTCCAAGGCCATAGTGGTTAGAGCCAGTTAGTTTTTTAAGAAGTAATTAGTGTGTATCATTTCCCTCAAGTAATGACTAGTCAAATAGAGTTTTCCTATGAGTCAACACATGATTCATATCTATTAAGTTTATTATCTAGAAAATTATCTTTAGATAAAGTTCCACTAGTGTGTGTAGGAAATATATTATTTAATACATAATCAAGCTCTGCAAATTCTATTAATGAGAAAGACCTAACACTCCTCAACAATCTCAACACACCTTAAATAAATGCTTTGGCACACACTAACATTTCTTAGCACCTCGCATGTATTGGAACATCTTTGTACCTAGAACATCTTGTGATGACACTAACGCCCAAGCACATGGTGGCATGCACTAACACAACATAGAACTTTCCTAGCATGTGTTGGCATGCATGTAGTCCCTAGCATGCCCTGGAACACATTGGTTGAATGCATTGACATACATTAGCACTTGGCACACAATGCTACTTGGCATGTATTGGGACCTATTATTAGTGTGCCTAGCATGCCCCTTTTGAAAAAGATAAAGTCTCGACTTATTAACCCTCTTATTGGTTTTTTATTTTGTTGCCCCGACACTTCTTGACACATATTGACATACCCTGGAACCCTGCACATCCTTAGCAACTAGCATGTATTGGCATATATTGGCACTATTTGACACATATTATTAGCACACATTGGAACTCCCAAGCATAGTTTATGACTTCTTCACATGCCTTGATATTCCCTAGCATGCCTTACCAATGCTTAGCATACCTTGTCACTCCCTCCTTGGCATGCCAACTAGCACTCGTTAACACTAGTCCCTGGCACACGTTCCTCATATTCATTAACTTCCATGAATTTTGACCTAGTGCTCATGTTACACAACAATTTGTCACTGTCCCTGTACTCCCCGTTCCTAATCCTGGAGACCCCTAATAGTGACCCCTGTGTCTATTTTCCATCATGAAAATATGCCATCATATCCCTTCCAGCATAATGAGTAAACTCTTTGTTGAAAATTCTTGAAGCAGCTCCTTGAAAATATGGTTATCTCGAGCGTCTCACTCTCTGCATGTCTTACACACACTGATGGCTATTTTTTGGTCTAGGGAAGCGCCGATCGGTGCTAGATTGAGGATCATACCCGCGTCAACCCTCTTGTGGAATTTTTTTTAAAAATGGAAGTGAAGCTTCGTGGCGGAGAGATGGTTGTTTGTTACTGAGGATAGAGCCTAGCTTCTCCCTTTGGGTTCTTTGTTCCCACAAAAATGGAACCACACAAAGAGATAACCCATTCCCCCACCTTAAATGGATCCATGTTCCCTCTTCCCTTCCTATAAAATGGACATTCTCCCATAGCTTTGCTAGTTAGAACAAAGATAGAAGAATAACAAAGAGACATTTGTTGCTATAGGTATTGATCGAGAGTTGAGACCTTTCTCCCTTTCACATCAAGTTGGAACGAGCACTTGGATACGTGCCTGGATCTGGACCCGTCGAAGGAGAGTTCCGACATCAAGGCGCAAGTTGTAACTCCCCATCTCTATTTTAATATAATACAATTTATTCGTGCTTTCCATTCTCATCTTTAATGTATGGTTGGATTCTTAGTTCTCCTTGATTAACTAAGTAGATTGTATATGTAAGATGTGCGTTATGATTTCACATTTGTTGTTGTTTGACCCCTTGTGTAGGTAACTAAGCGTCGACGAGGAGGAGGATCTGACCATGGAATGCGAAGGATCGAAGGATTCAAACGAGGAATAGCATCAAATTGAGGTAGGTGATCTATCCATGATCTGCATACATTTGAAATCTAGGAAAGTAGGCTTCTAATTGTTCCTTGTTGTAACTAGACCCATCCTAGGGCTAGAGGGACTGTCTCTATCCACAAAGAGGATTTTCCTGCATAAAAAATTCATGACTCTGAGGGGGACTGCTAGCCTTTAAGTCTCCTATTTTATTTTTGATTTCTTGTTTTGTCAATTTATGTTGACTGTCCATCTCCTTGTCTGTTTAGTTGTTGTAATTTCTTACAAACATTTATCTCTTTGTTGAAGTGATAAGCCTGGTGTCAGTTAGGAAAACCCTTTTATTTTTTAGTCTTCTCCTCGGTCGGTGCTAGTATTTCTCTGAAAATTGAGTCGATTAACGTTGAATGTGTTTGCACAGTCGCACTTTTACTCTTCTAGCATGGGTTGCAGCTTAACATCCATACCGATTTCTGTCTGTCATTTTTTAGGGTTTCCTTCATTTGGTCAGCCAGTGGGTCTCATCCTTCTGAGTGTTATTTGTTGTTTGAATAGCTCTTGTTCTTCTCTTTTCAGTGACAATTCTGATTTTATTTTTGCATCTTTGGTTGTATTTTATGCAAAGCTAGTGCATCCTTGTCATCCTAGGGTTTCTAGGTGTCTTCGGGTCATCTGAGTGGATGCTTGCTTTATTGATTTTCAAACTTCTCTTTGAATCAAGTCTTTTCGTACCATTTAGAATTTTCGTTTGATTGAGTTTGTCTTTCAGTCGGTTCTCGTGAGTAGAATTTTCAAATGTCAACCTTCCGTGCATTTGAGTTTCTTTTTTCTATCAAGCATAGATCACAATTTCTTGCTTTTTTAGACTGGAGTTTGTTTTCTTTGAGTGTTTGATCAGTGTGTAAATGAAGAGTGTCTTGTTTTGGGGAAATTGTCTTGGGTCTCTCTTTGGTTTTCGAATATTTGCCTCTTGCATGCATTTTTGAGAGATTTCATTAGTACTCAAAGCAATGTGGATTGACTTGCATTCTACATTTTGCATTGTGCTTATAAGAAAAACACAAAAATAATTTTGTTTCATTTCGCTTTAGAAAATGGAAGTTTCATTTCGAGTCGCTTCTAAGTGTGTTTAGTGAAAGGAAAAAGTTGTAAAATTTTTGTTTCACTTTAAGATCACCGTGCACTTGAAGAGAAAAGTGAATGTTATTCTATGCATTTGTTTTGTTTTCAGCGTTGATTGCATGAGTTTCCCTCTTCTTCATTAACGTAGTTTTCATCGAAATGAATGATTGCTTCTCTCATTTAGAGGCATCTTAGGGGTTTAGGTGACATCTGTAGGACTTTAAAACTAAGACATAATTCAAGATCAACCTTAAAATTTATTCAATCAACCTAAGGATAATTTGGAACCTAACGAATCACATTTAGAGGTCTAGGCTAGAGACGTGTTCCAGCGTCGTTAAGCATAGGAGTTGTTGCTAACAGTCTGCATTACAGCTACGGGGCGATATCCCTTCCTGCGTATGGAAGTATATTGATGTATGAAAATATATTTTGCGATGCTCTCATTGAACGATTATGCATTAGACAACACTACTACAGATTTGGACTCCCATGTATTGTCGCATATATTTTAGGAGACGCCATTAGGCTACAAACCTGCCATAGGTAACTGAGTTGGCAGCCTTGTAGACGTGATACACTGAACACAACATTCAGGGAGATTGGCTATCGTACGTTAAGTCCTTGGTCATTTATCTTTCATTTGATCACCAAGTTGTATATTGCAGTTCACAACTACCTGGTAATCCTTTTGCCTAGCTTACCCTTTTTTATTTATTTCGTTTTTTCTAAAATTAGTTTCAAATGATCACATGGCTTACCCGTTAGAACATTTATGGGCCACATCATGAGTAACTCCTTATAAAGAGATTGTTTAAAGCCTTGAATTAATAAAATTCTTCCTCTTATTCTTTTTGAGATAAGATCATCGTGGTTGAACCACCAAGTTCAGTTTCCTCTGTATTTTCCTCTTCCAAAGAGACATTGTCACCTGTCTCTTCTGAATCTTTTCCTTCAACTCGGACTCAGATTGATGAGTTTGCCCTCGTTATGAGTATCCAACCTCTTGCTTATCGATCTCCTCCTGATGTGCAAGTAGGCTACGTTTCCTACCCTCTGAATCCATTATTCAATCCCATTGAAATCTCTCCTCAATGGCCATATAGTCCATACGATACACCCGTTGTAATATTTGTGAATTCACCGCGTCCATCTCGGATCGCTGCCCGTCAATTATTTATGATGGCTTCTGAAGGAGAGGTTTCATCCCCCTTGGAGGTTTCAAGCACCGTCAATGGTGTAGATGAGACTTTGCTTGAGGGATCTCAATTCCCTCTCGAGGTTTTTCCCTGTGTGGAGACCTCTCAGCCTTTCACCCAACCATATATTTTGCATTATTACACCTAGTTGGGATGCCTAATCTCAAGTATGTCGAGTGCTACACCTTTGTATTACAATACTATTTGGCAGAATACCGGATTATCTGCTCCCGGTCCAAGTGTTTCCAACATAGTTGTTTCCATGCCTGCTTGAACTATAATCACACCTACTCCCGCAAAGCCAATTGTTTGCATGGGTGTTTCAGCGACTCCTGTCAGTGTTCCTACATCGATTCCATTGACTTCGGTTTCTGGTGGAGGTCCTACCTTGTCTAATGTTTCCCAAACCTCCATTGGACCATTTGTGAGTGGAACTCAAGTTCACATTCCAGGTTCCTCTCAAGTTGTTGGTAGAATTCCTATGTCTGATGGATCATCTGTTCGAACAAGGTTAACATATGATCAATACCAGCAATTTTTGCAGAGTCTTAACCACCAAAATTACATCTAGTATGGTTCCCAATAGTTGTAGACTCGACCTATAAGTCCACAAGGATTTCAAGGGCATTCTAGCATTAAGTTAGGAGGTTATACTTTTAAGCAAGGTCCTATCTATGGTCTCAATCAACCTTATGGGCTGCAAGGTCAACCTTATGTGCAATAGGCTACACCTTACATACAACCTAATTAACCTTCCCGTCAGTTTTCCTATTTCAGTAGGGACAACCTTCTGGTTAACCAGGTCAACCTCAATTTCATCAGCGGCAACCTTTTGTCCAGCAAGGAAAACCCTGCTTCCAGAAAAGTTAGATCTTTGTCCAACCAAGCCAACCTGGTCCTCAGGGGCAACCTAGCCACCCTCAGCAACCTCACGGTACCATCTAGAAACCCCAAGGTCAACCCTTGGGATCACAAGGTCAACCCGTGGGCTCACAAGGCCAACCCTTGGGTTCAAGGTAACCTTTTGGGTTCACAGGGTCAACCACAAGGCAATCCATTCCAAAAATTTCAGCAGCAAAATCCATTTGTTGCGAACTATGGTCAGGCTGGACCTCAGTGGTCTGCTATGGGTCAGAATCCAATTTTGGGTCAACAACTGGGTTATGTTCCAAATCTACAAGGTTACAATCCATATGGATAGAATCCATATGGGAAAAATCCTTCGAGACATAACCCTTGGGGGCAGAATTTCTTCCAACCTGGTTGGAATTTGCAAATGGGCATGTATCAAAGACTGAACACCAAGCCTTTCAATCCACAATTTCTATTTATCGCGATGTTCGAACTTCCTGATGTGTCAAGATTGACCAATGATCCAATTCTTCACAATCTGTATTGGCTCCCGGTTCCAACCAAAATTCTGAGCGATTGCCCCAATTTTGAAGGAAAGTATGGAGAAGACCCCCAGGAGCATGTTATGACATACCTTCTTTGGTGCTCCTCCAATTCCTGGGTCGAAAATTCCGTCTGTCTATGTCTTTCTCAAAGGACACTAACTGGTGCTGCTGCAAAGTGGTACAATGAACTTCTACGCGAAACTTTTCAGGATTTCAATTCCTTAGCCATGGCTTTTCTTACAGATTTTCAGTTTCCCATTCGTTACGAAACAGGACCCACCTCCTTACATCCTTAAAGCAAGATAATGCTACGCATATCTCTGATCATATTCATGAATGGATAAGGCATCATCGTTTGATCAAGTTTGATTGACATGATCAACTGTTGACAGAATGGTTTACCAAATCATTCATGAATCAGATTGCTAAGGATATTGCTATGGGGTAGCTGTCACAAAAGAGAAAGCCATAACTCGTTCCCAATATATCGATTTGTTTTACTCCCAATACGGCACGTTATATGATATTTTACTTGACGCTCTGCGCCCGAACTCTCATTCTGCGACCTCAAAATCTCCGGTGACACCACTGGTCAACGACATCATTGGTTCTGTTTCCCAGACTTCCCAGAAGTCCTCTTCTACTTCTAAGTAGAAATCGTCTTCTTTCTCGGATTCTGTTCCTCAGAATCCTTCGAATCCTGGGAAAAATTTAGAGGTCAACGTCGTTCAGTTTTATGCGATCGACAAATCCTCTAAAGGAAAAAAGAAGGGAAAAGGTAAATCTAAACTTGATGCCCCAAAGCAGGATTCCCCCAAACCTCACACTGATGATGCAGCTAAAAATAAAATGAAGTATTATTGCCTGATATGTGATGATGAGCATTACACCAAGGACTGTCCACGACAGGCCGAGGTGAGTCGATTACTGAAAGGTGCTCAAGGGACTCTGGTTGTTCTTAAAGAGACATTTCCATCACATACTCAAATGGTGGAACATCCCCAATATTCCACCTCTTTCGGTTCTCAAGTATTCATGAGGAACGGAGTTGCACCCATATCTATAGTTACTAGATCTAAAGATTATTCGGAATCATGTCAGTCGGTGGGGAATGAAATCTCAGATGCTCCTACTCCTTCTCCCTCGCCTGCTTCTGGCCCTCTTCATATTGAAAGGCCTAGTTCTGATCCCATTGTATGACCACCTTCTAAAGGCATGCTCCGTAAGTCCTCGTATAATCCAAATGCCTATGCCGCTCAACACTACAATATTGTTGATGATCTGGCTTAGGCGCCTTCCACTATGTCCGTGCTAGAGGTCCTTCAGAGCTGCCCATCACAACAAAAAGCATTGTTATCTGCTATCAGAGGAGTTGATCCATCCAATTCGAGCCTCGTTACTTTTGATCTGGAAAATTTTGTTCTACGTCTCCCTCATCAACTTGCTTTGATTATCCAAGTTGGTATTAATGGAAATAATATCCATCGGGCAGTTGTGAATGAAGGTGCGTCCACTTGCATCATGTTTGTCTCGTGTTGGAAAGTCATCGGTTATCCAACTCTTAACCAGTCTCCAAATATTTTGGAAGCTTTTGATGGAAGGGACTCTCGTCCTTTTGGTATCCTCCCCGGTTTTCCTATCACGCTAGAAGGAAAAATGGTCAAAGTGGAAGTAGAATTCGTTGATGCAAAACTCTATTATAACCTTCTACTCGGTCGCAGTTGGACTCACACCATGTTGTGTGTGTCGTCCTCTCTCTTTCGTTTTCTTTGTTTCCTGCACAAAGGAAATATTATCACTATTGATCAATTATCCTTTTTCGATTCCACCTCTTCAGAAAGCAATGTCCCATATGTGGAGCATACCACCACACCTTATGAAAGTGTGGGGTAGGGCTTTTCAAAGATTCTACCCTTATGGGTTTGTTTTCTCTTCCTCCCCCGAATTTTTCTTAAGTCAATATGATCTCTACATCACTTGATCCTTGGATCATCCCTTACCCCGATTAGATTGATTCGTTCAGTGATGTCATGCCGTTAAGCCACGTAGAAGTCAATTATTGTGAAATCATCTCAGATTTGGCTAATGATAATGAACATGATACTTCTAAAATGCATTTCGACGCGTACTCCCAATATCCCTAGCTTGGTCCCTCGAACTCATCAAATCCTTTGAATGAGACATTTCCCTCCGATGAAAGTATTGTGGAAATCATGTCTCTCAAATAAATGCCTTGGAATGATACT
>CM076584.1:429749145-429842311 GCA_034641835.2 Pinus albicaulis | reverse complement strand
AGAGACTTTGTATAGTCCAAGTCCCTAAAATATATATATATATATTTTAAAACTACACCTCATAAGGATGAATAATGGAGACCGATGATAGAACATTTAAATTTCTTCGATACTCTGAACCAATTGTTATTTGTTTGCAATGTCGTCTCCATGATCCTTTTATTCTGAACTTAACGTGACCGGCAACGTTGCAAGTCTTATAGCAAAGCAAGGTAATTGGATCATCTTATGCATAGAAATGCCTTTAACTTCGAAGATACATCATGAAGAGACTTAGGGCAGTTTTCTAGCAGTTGAAGGCCTTGTTTTGCTTACGGGTCAAAATCATCATTACTCGACTTTCAAGTAGGCAGTCGAAGTAGGGAGGTTTATCGCATGGGTATGGATGGTGGAGGGGGAGCTATCGGAGGACGATCCGCCACCAGTCGCATTGAATCTACAGATGTTGAGCCAGATACAAATCCAGAGATGATGATTGTTTTTTATGTTATATTCACAACTTACGACAAGTTTTGTTATTGGGATAAGAATGGCACAAGGTCTTAGTCCTAATTTTGGTAAGACCAAATGGCCCAAAATTTTTCTAATGTTTCACAAAACCTAGAGAACATCAAAATGGGTTCTCAAATCTCATGTTTGGCAATAATGTTGATGATATTCCTTTCAAGGATAAAGGTCATATGAGACCGGGTCATCCTTTTAAGGTAAAATAAGGAAGAGAAGTACACTAAAAACTCTCATAACTCTACAAATCTAAGAATTTATCTAGATTCTATATTTTACGAATCTAAGAATTTATCTAGATTTTATATTTTGTAGTACAAATATCTTGGTTGAGTACGTGCGCAGAGGGTGGAGAAAATGTGGTGTGCAAGATGTGATTTAAGCTTCATATCACAATGAGTCGATGCTTGCTCTGGAGCTCTCTGTATTGACCAAATATACCCCGAAGGTGCAACATGTTTTTCAATCTGGCATAACAAATTGTTATGCCCATGCTCTGATATGAACAAGTGGCAAGGATTTGAGCTTGAATTTTCGTGAACTCTTGTGTCAAAATTTCAAAATTTTCCCATTATACTCCATTACCTAATTAAGCAATATGTCATTCCAAACCATCATTCTCACTAGATTCTTCCTCTGCTTGATGCCCTTCCTATTTTTCTTTACCACACTTGATTAAAGATTCATGAAGGTATTCCCTTTAGAATTCTTACTCCACTCAACATAGCAAGATCTAAACTACTCCTACATAACCACATCACCTTAAAACATCCTCTAGGTTAGGGTTCCATACAAATGCCTTCATGCCCAGATAACTAACTCTTGCTTTTGGGCCTTTGCAAGTTGAAATTTGCACTTACCTTCATAGACTCATTCAACAAGGAAAGGTTTTACATAACCACATCACCTTAAACCATCCTCTAGGTAAGGGTTCCATACAAATGCCCGCATGCCCATATAAATAACTCTTGCTTCTGGGCCTTTGCGAGTTGAAATTCACACTTACCTTCATAGACTCATTCAATAAGGAAGAGTTATAGTCATTTACTTGCTTTGAATTCCTTACTACCTTTGTCTTGGCTCCCATAGTATCAACAATATGAAGAGTGCTAGGTATAAGCTACTATGTTCCTTCAACTTCAATGTCTCTTACAAACCCCATATTCCCTCAATTAAGCCCTGATTCATTTTCTTTGTGCCTCTTTTCCAAAATATTTTTCTTCAAAGTTACAAACCCCATATTCCCTCAATTAACCCTTGATTCATTTTCTTTGTGCCTCTTTTCGAAAATCTTTTTCTTCAGCTTTGAAGTTTTTGTTACAAATCTTCTTCACTTGGTAGCTAGGTTGATGATGACATAATGAGATAAAAATCTATTTTGCTTCATAAGGATATAGCGTGTAGCCTACTAATTCTTCCTAATGAGACAAAAATATATTTTCCTTCACAAGTATTTATAGTGTAGTCCACTTGTTCTCCTAATGATACAATTTTTTTCCCTTCATAATCATTTTTAGTGTAGACCACTAGTTCCTCCTTATACTCTATCTCTCTATCCTCATTTTGGAAAAAATATCAAAATCATGGCTAATAGCTATAACAATTAGTGTTGAATCTCAAGAATAACAAAAGGGTGGGTTTTGATCCACTTATGCGTGCATAGTGAGTGCAATACAATCCTCATATATTTAGAGGCCTTGATGTCTTAGTGAAAAGGTCCTCATCTAAAAATAAAATATATATATATATATATATATATATATATATATATATATATATATTTGGTGGTGTATTAGCAAAAACTCATCTAACCTTATATCTTTTAAGCACATACACATATCCATCTTAACTCTAGATCTACCAATCTCCCAAGAGAATAAAATCTATGGAGACAAACATTTTCCCAATACTACCTCATTTTGATAAAACTTGGGGAAAAAATCACAACTCTAAAGAATCTATACTAGTTCTCAATAATATTATTTATATTTATATAAATTTCACATTTCTATATAAAAATATTCTTATTTTAAATTTTATTAAAAACTTCGTAATATACATAATTATATATATAGATACAGATAATTACACATATCAATTTGGTTATGTTAAGTGGTTGAAGAGTTGTCAATATTGACCATAACTGCATTTAAAGTAATAATTTTATCATTTAAAAGATCATTAGCCATATCTATCATTTATCATTTAAAAGATCAAAGGGCTGATCATAGTGCATTATTGTTCCGGCAGGTTTTCTTTCTCTACGATGTTCTTCGCACACAGTGAGTGATCTTTCTTGTCATTTCTCTTTGGAAATGCTTTAAACTTCCCCTGAGAATAAGTTGTTTTCTTTATCATTTCATAGGATTGAAGGACTTATCTGCTTAAAATGTAAATGTATAAACCTGTTCTAGGTTTCATTAGGTTAACAGGAAGATATTTGTTTAAATAGCTTCAGCAGGTCATGTTCTTGCCACTGTGCAAAATAAGTTAGGAAAAGAAATTTGGGAAAAAACACAATCAAATATGATGCAAATATCTATGGCATTGATGCAGAGCAAAACACTAAGAGCACTCTTGGGCGAGCCATGCTTCTCATATGGCTATTTGTGATCTTAATTATCACTCAAAGTTACACTGCAAGTCTAACATCTATCCTCACAGCGCAACGGCTTTCACCAACAATAACTGGAATGGATAGTTTAGTATCAAGCAATTTACCAATAGGATATCAAACAGGATCATATGTTCAAAAGTATCTATCAGAAACGTTCAATATAGCCCAATACAGACTGGTTCCTTTTGATTCACCAGAGAGATATGCTAGAGCATTGTCTCTGGGACCAAACAAAGGAGGCGTAGCAGCAGTTGTGGACGAGCTTCCCTATATTCAATTGTTTTTATCCAAGCAGTGTGGATTTACTATTGTGGGTGAAGAATTCTCGAAAAGTGGATGGGGATTTGTAAGTAGCCTTCCTTCCAGCTATGTTTTATCTATTTTATAATTATTTTTATTTTGAATGCAGATTTTGGATTATTTTGATGGTAGATTTTGGAAATATTTTGAAACCACATTAACAAAATCAATGATTTAAAATAGCTATTATTCTTCAAATTCTAAAATATTCCTAAACCTAGGATCAACAGTTCAGTACATTTTACATTTTACATTTTTATTAATCCTTGTTGAAATATGGAAATTACAACATCAACTTCATTTTATCAACAGGCTTTCCAGAAGGACTCCCCGCTGGCAACCGACATGTCGACAGCAATCCTGACCCTCTCTGAGAATGGTGAACTTCAGAGAATTCATGATAAGTGGTTGAAAAATAATACATGTGATACAAACAGCAGTCAAGGCAACTCTAGTAGGTTTGGCCTGAACAGTTTCTGGGGCCTTTTCTTAGTGCTTGGAGTCGTTTGTTGTATAGCCTTGCTCATATATTTTTGTCGCATTTTACTCGTCAGCTGGATATATATGGGGAATTCCAATCTTAGTTCAGCACGTTCCTTAATCTCAAGAAGTGGAAGGATCCTGAAATCGCTTGCCAGTTTCCTTCGTGAGAGGAAGGATGGTGAAAGAGAATACCGGGAAACAACCAGAGAAGAAAATGGACATGTATCAACCTGAGTCATTGCCTCCTCCAGTCATATCTTAGAGAGTATTGTTAGGACGTTAAAAGAAGAGGCTTTATTAACAGCAGATGGGAAAGGCTATTCCGTGGAGTTGGTCTGCCTTGTGTATGTATCACACTGATTCCTTAATTAGCCCTAACCCTATAATGTAACTGTAAATTTCTGTTCAGATAGAATAGTAGATTAGAAAGTTAATGGCCATTTAAATCTGTAGTAAAATATGCTATAACTAACAATTGCACCATATGTTACAAAGTAAACGCTGTAAAGCAGTAACATAAGAAAAAGTAGTGTACAGCAAAAAATATTTTATATGTTATGAATTTAATTGAATATTTAACTTACAAATATGAATTATGTTGTAGTTAACCACAAAAGTATAATTTATAATTTGAAAATAATCTTTTGAATAACAATGATGAAATGGAACTTTTACAATTAATAATTTAAAAGTTTGAACATTAGCTTCTCAGAGTGGAGTTGAAAATTGAATTTTCAAACATTTTTCCCCAAATTTATAAAAAAAATTCAATATAAATTATTAATTTAAAATAACTTTAAAACCATCTTCACTATTAATTTAAAGTAACTTTAAAAACAGATTTCAAAGAAGCAGAAAACTTTTATATTATATATATATATTGATTTTAAAATTGTTTTGTGTTGGTTAAATACACTTTTTTTTTTTTTTTTAATATAAAAAATCATATTAAAAGTTCAAGGTTGGAAGGGATGACAGTCTTGCTCTCATCACCCACTACCAACTAATAACAACTGATAATTTCAAGTGACTTGATTTTTTTAATGAATTTAAATGATGAATCAATTTTATTTATAAACAATAACCAATTATAACTATCTTATCAGTAATTTAACATCTAAATTATCATAAACTTTCTCACTATTTACAGATATATCAATTTTAATTAAAACATCAAATATAAATATTAACAATGTTCTGAGATTGTTTGTTATGACATTGTCATAATACTTTACTTGAGACCATATAACCTCAACCAACAATTCCTTTCATAGATTTTGGTCCTCATTTGTAGAATTGTGGGCTTTCCAGTGAGTTTAGCCCGAGGTCGGCACTAGAGTTTAGAGTTTGGGTGCATGTGAATCAACAATTGATGTGAGCTTTCCTTGTAAATTTGATGTAAAGTAGGAATGCTGCAATGTTAAAACGGAAAAAAAGTGTCGTAATCACTCTATATTTTTTTAATGTGAAATTAATAAAATGATGTTCCCTAATACCCAAAAACAAAAAAAATCTCAGTTAATGATGGTAACAATTTTGATGATAGTGATTTTTGCTAATGTAATGGGAAATATAACAAAAATTTTCTCAATTTATGATGGTAACGATTTTGATGTTAGTGATTTTTGCTAATGTAATGGAAAATATAATACAGAGGAAAAAAAACAGCCATACATCCCACAAATCTCTAGCTTGAACAATAGCAACGGAGGCAAGGCCAATGTCTCTCCAATTGGCAGTTATAGCAGCTTCTGAATCGCTTCTATTCCACAAGATTACAACAACCCTGTTATTGGACATTGGCCCAGCCTAGACCTGCAGTCATTTATATGTTCAAAAATATTCAACATATAATATTCAAAGGACAGTTTCAGATCTATGTTTATTACAGCAGGTAATTTTCATAGTTGTAATTCATGATTTTTATATGCAAATAAAATTTCAGAATCCTTATTTTGGAAATATTATTCTTCTTGTATATCTATTTAGATTCTTCATTTTGAAAATATTACTCTTCTAGTATATATATTTAGGGATATTAGTGTATCGAACTTGGTCTTATTTTGTTGAAAACACTATTAAATTTCCTTTACATGTAAACCACACATTTTACAATGGGAGACTTTTGCCCTCTACTCTCAAAGGTGAGAGGAGACTCCACTAGAATTGCATATCATTTAGATACATTAGATGATTACCGTGTCTTAAGTTCCTAATTATTAGTTGCCAAACATATTAACATATTAAACAAAGTTAAAGCTGAAGTATGCATTCATATTATTGGCTACCTAAGGTTTTCTATAAATACAAATGCTCCATAAAAACATTACACAAGTCTAATATCTATGAAAAGGTAAAGCCCAATTTGAAAATACAATAATGGAAATGGGAAGATAAGAGCATACCTCAAATGTCATTCCTTGGCCAGACTAAGGAACCATTCTGTGAAAGTTTTACCATCAGCAATACCATCTCCACAGTTTTGTCTTTTTGAGCAAGCCTGGATATCGTCATGTGCAGAAAATGTTACAACTACAGTGAGTCCAGCAGAATACTAACAAAACTCATGACCATACATATCACAACATTTTACAATCACAGGGGCAACCAAATACATAATACTGAGCAAAGACTAATTACATTCATAAACAATATCATAATGTTTTTGAAATTGGAATAAATCCAAACATCGTTTTTCCTGTCTAAACCATCTGAAAATCCAAAATATAGTTCACTCTGAATCTCAAATTATTGAACATCAGGCCATTCGCACACTCATCTATACACTTAACTAGAATGAGGTCATATTCTAGTTAATACCCGCACCACAAGAATCCCCAAGAGGTATAACTTTATCATAGAACCTTGAACAAAAACACAAAGCCATAAGTATAGTTCTTGCACATATTTATCATATCAGTAACTGAAAAGACTATATATGTTGCAGTGAATGAAAATCCAAGCCTCTCGAGGTTTATTTGGTCCAGAAAAGAACAGGGACAACAACCATCCAAAGGACCAATTATTAGATTTCCATAAATTCACTCGAGTTTGAGAATACAAAAAACGTTTCATGATATGACCCTGACAATGTATCTCAATAACACAAGAAACAACAGCTAATTTTTTTTTTAATGTGAAATCAATAAAATGATGTTTGCTAATACCAAAAACAAATTTTTTTTCTTGATGATAGTGGTTTTTGCTAATATAATGAGAAATATAATACAGAGGAGGAAAAAACAACCATACATCCCACAAATCTCTCTAGCTTGAACAATAGCATTGAAGGCAAGGCCAATGTCTCACCAATTGGCAGTTATAGCAGCTTTTGAACCGCTTCTAATCCATAAGATTACAACAACCCTATTATTGGACATCAGCCTGACAACAAAGAATATACAACTAAATCTGTACTATGAATATGGCATTGGAGTATGCTTACTCTGCAACTTTTGTTCAGAATCACTTTTTTATATCAAAAAGAGAAGAGAAAAAATACCATAATTACCTTGATGGCCCTTCAGAAATTCCATTTTTTCGTGTTTTGATCAAAACTACAGAGTTACTACAGTGAAATATGACAAAAAGTTCCAGCCTATAGATCAAGCAATGCAATGAATCAATAATTTCCCAACAAGCAGCACTTTGCATTTTATTCCTGATGTTAGGTAAAATATAGTTTATTTAATCGTCCTATCTCTCTGATCCCTGAAGAGCCTTGCAAAGATTATTTAGTTGTATAATTACACGTCGGAAATTAAAAGCAAGAGGCAAAACAGAATCAATGGGCATGTGCTATGCATTGCCACTTTTGGGTTTACGCAATACTGTACGAACCATTTGTCCTTCCAAAATTGTTGAAGCAGTTTCCACTACAAAGGAGTTTATAGATGAAAATTCTAACCACTCATCTGCAGAACAACCCATTAACACTTGAGTTGGTTGATCGAAGCAAATCACCACCATTACTTTGGTTTCGCTTGCAACCGAGAGAGGTGTGCGGCACACTCGTTTGGAAGAAGTAGGGACGAGTGGTTGATTAAAAGAGCGTCACCGGCAATGTTGACATTCATGAACACCGAGTATAGAAGAAGACTCGTTTCCCTTGTCTTTATCACTCTCTCGCAATTCTTACACACTCTGTATCAGACTCTGTATCAGAAATTTGAAGAATCCATTGCAATGATGGTGCAGAAGGGAAAAATCAGGTCTGAGTTAGCCATAGCATTATCTGCTCTTGAAGTAACTCCATAGTTAACCTGCAGAGCTTTGTTACACTGGATTCAGTTTTGTTTATTTCAATTATTTTTGTAACTGAATAACAATATGTAATCCAAGTAGATATTGTTTTAATCGGCTAACATCAAAATCAAGGGTACCACAGTGGTACAAGTAGCCTCGGAGGAGAGTTCGTTTCAAATAAGAATGCGCTTTACAACGTAAAAACGATCGAATAAATTTAATTTTATTGTGTTAATTGGGGTTGGTTGGGAGTGGTTGGGGGTAAGAGATAAGGAAGAGTCTTCCTCACCCATCAATTTTCATAACAACCACATTAGTAAAAACTAATGTGGTTGATATACGCTGATAGGCGTATATAAAATAGATTTACAACCACATTTACCAATGTGGTTGATATACGCCGATAGGCCTATATCCACTACCCATCACATTAATTTATATATCAATAAATAAATATTATATATAATAATTTTATTATATTAACTTGAAATGTATATATTATATATTAATAAGAATATCAATATATTAAATATATTAATTATGATTAAAATCACAAAAATATTATGTATATATATTAATAATATTATAATAAGTATTAATAATATATATTAAAAATATTTATTAATATATTAAAATATTAACTATATACATACTATAAATAAACTTGAAATATATATAATATATATTAATATAAAAATAATATTAATAATATATAATAATTTAATATTTATTTATATATTAATATCATAGATGGTTATATTATTAATAAACCAAAAGAACTAATAATATATTAATAATATATATTATATCATAGTTAGTTATATTATTAATAATATATATTAATAATATTATAATATTACTAATAATCATTATTTAAAAATATTTGAATATTTATTTATAATGATTATTAGTAATATTATAATATTATTAATAATATATATAAATAATATTATAATATTAATAATAAACATTATTAATAAATATTTGAATATTTATTAATAATATATATTAATAATATTATAATATTACTAATAATCATTATTAATAAATATTTGAATATTAATAATATTAATAATATTATAATATTACTAATAATCATTATTAATAAATATAATAATAATATTAATAATATTAATAATAATATTAACTATATTAATAATTTTTTAATGGTATTAACTATATTAATAATATTATAATATTAATAATAAACATTATTAATAAATATTTGAATATTTATTAATAATATTATAATATTACTAATAATCATTATTAATAAATATTTGAATATTTATTTAAAATGATTATTAGCAATATTATAATATTATTAATATTAACCAAAGGTTTAAATATTATAAACCATAGGAATTGGTGAACCGAAAGGATAAATATTATAAACATAAGGGATCAATATTAAAAACACAAGAGATTAATAAACCGTAAGAATTGATATTTTAAACTAAAAAACCTAATAAATTAATAATCCATAAGAATCAGTATTTTAAACATAAGATATTAATAAATCAACGAGATTATTAACATTATAAACCAAAAGAACTAATAGACCCAAGGGGTTAATGTTATAAACCAGAGGAATCAGCAAACCCAAGGGATAAATATCATAAACCTAACGGATGAATATTATAAACAACAAAGATTAATAAACCCTAAGAATTAATATTTTAAACTGAAAAATCTAAGAAATTAACAAACCCTCAGAATTAGTATTTTAAACTCAAGAGAGTAATAAACCAAGGGAATTGATTTAAATACTTAGAAAATTGTTGTCACAACGCGACGTTCGACCAACTATGACCATGGTTGGCCATGGGTGATATTCATATTGAGACAATGTTTGTCAGAATGTGACATTTGATCGTGGATGACATAAACCCAAGGGTTTAATATTATAAACCAAAAGAATTGGTGAACCGAAGGGAAAACCATTACCCAACAAATTGTAAACCAAAGGAATTGGTGAACCCAAGGGAATTGATTTAAACATTGAGACAATTGTTGTCACAAAGCGACATTCGACCAACTATGACCATGGTTGGCCATAGGTGATATTCATATTGAGACAATGTTTGTCAGAATGTGACATTTGATCATGGATGACATAAACCCAAGGGTTTAATATTATAAACCAAAAGAATTGGTGAACCCAAAGGAAAACCATTACCCAAAAAATTATAAACCAAAGGAATTGGTGAACCCAAGGGAATTGATTTAAACATTAAGACAATTCTTGTCACAATGCGACGTTCGACCAACTATGACCATGGTTGGCCATGGGTGATTTTCATATTGAGACAATGTTTGTCAGAATGTGACATTTGATCATGGATGACATTGATCGATTATTTATATTATAAACCAAAATAAGTAATAAACCCAAGGGTTTAATATTATAAACCAAAGGAATTGGTGAACCCAAGGGAAAACCATTACCCAACAAATTATAAACCAAAGGAATTGGTGAACCCAAGGGAATTGATTTAAACATTGAGACAATTGTTGTCACAATGCGATGCTCGACCAACTATGACCATGGTTGGCCATGGGTGATTTTCATATTGAGACAATGTTTGTGAGAATGTGACATTTGCTCATGGATGACATAAACCCAAGGGTTCAATGTATAAACCAAAACAATTGGTGAACCCAAGGGAAAACCATTACCCAGCAAATTATAAACCAAAGGAATTGGTGAACCCAACGGAATTGATTTAAACATTGAGACAATTTTTGTCACAATGCGACGTTCGACCAACTATGACCATGGTTGGCCATGGGTGATTTTCATATTGAGACAATGTTTGTCAGAATGTGACATTTGATCATGGATGACATTGATCGATTATTTATATTATAAACAAAAAGAACTAATAAACCCAAGGGTTTAATATTATAAACCAAAGGAATTGGTGAACCCAAGGGAAAACCATTACCCAACAAATTATAAACCAAAGGAATTGGTGAACCCAAGGGAATTCATTTAAACATTGAGACAATTGTTGTCATTATTCATATTATAAACAAAAAGAACTAATAAACCCAAGGGTTTAATATTATAAACCAAAAGAATTGGTGAACCCAAGGGAAAACCATTACCCAACAAATTATAAACCAAAGGAATTGGTGAACCCAAGGGAATTGATTTAAAGATGGATGAAATTGATCGATTATTTATATTATAAACCAAAAGAACTAATAAACACAAGGGTTTAATATTATAAACCAAAGGAATTGGTGAACCCAGGGGAAAACCATTACCCAACAAATTATAAACCAAAGGAATTGGTGAAACAAAGGGAATTGATTTAAACATTGAGACAATTGTTGTCACAATGCGACGTTCGACCAACTATGACCATGGTTGGCCATGGGTGATTTTGATATTGAGACAATGTTTGTCAGAATGTGGCATTTGATCATGGATGACATTGATCGACTATTTATATTATAAACCAAAAGAACAAATAAACCCAAGGGTTTAATATTATAAACCAAAGGAATTGGTGAACCCAAGGGAATTCATTTAAGCATTGAGACAATTGTTGTCACAATGCGACGTTGGACCAAGTATGACCATGGTTGGCCATGGATGATTTCATATTCAGACAATTTGATGATGGATGACATTGATCAATTATTCATATTATAAACAAAAAGAACTAATAAAACCAAGGGTTTAATATTATAAACCAAAGGAATTGGTGAACCCAAGGGAATTGATTTAAACATTGAGACAATTGTTTTCACAATGCGACGTTTGACCAACTATGACCATGGTTGCCATGGGTGATATTCATATTGAGACAATGTTTGTCAGAATGTGACATTT
The DNA here is from genome assembly GCA_034641835.2 of Pinus albicaulis. Lineage (NCBI taxonomy): Eukaryota > Viridiplantae > Streptophyta > Pinopsida > Pinales > Pinaceae > Pinus > Pinus albicaulis. The sequence goes on along the minus strand of CM076584.1, from coordinate 429,830,318 downwards.
GATCATGGATGACATAAACCCAAGGGTTCAATATTATAAACCAAAACAATTGGTGAACCCAAGGGAAAACAATTACCCAACAAATTATAAACCAAAGGAATTGGTGAACCCAAGGGAATTCATTTAAACATTGAGACAATTGTTGTCAGAATGCGATGTTCGACCAACTATGACCATGGTTGGCCATGGGTGATTTTCATATTGAGACAATGTTTGTCAGAATGTGACATTTGATCATGGATGACATTGATCAATTATTTATATTATAAACCAAAATAACTAATAAACCCAAGGGTTTAATTTTATAAACCAAAGGAATTGGTGAACCTAAGGGAAAACCATTACCGAACAAATTATAAACCAAAGGAATTGGTGAACCCAAGGGAATTCATTTAAACATTGAGAAAATTGTCATTATTCATATTATAAACCAAAAGAACTAATAAACCCAAAGGTTTAATATTATAAACCAAAAGAATTGGTGAACCCAAGGGAAAACCATTACCCAACAAATTATAAACCAAAGAAATTGGTGAACCCAAGGGAATTGATTTAAAGATGGATGACATTGATCGATTATTTATATTATAAACCAAAAGAACTAATAAACACAAGGGTTTAATATTATAAACCAAAGGGTAGTGAACCGGACAACTTCATTACCCAACAAATTATAAACCAAAGGAATTCGTGAACCCAAGGGAATTGATTTAAACATTGAGACAATTGTTGTCAAAATGCGACGTTCGACCAACTATGACCATGGTTGGCCATGGGTAATTTTCATATTGAGACAATGTTTGTCAGAATGTGACATTTGATCATGGATGACATTGATCGACTATTTATATTATAAACCAAAAGAACTAATAAACCCAAGGTTTTAATATTATAAACCAAAGGAATTGGTGAACCCAAGGGAAAACCATTACCCAACAAATTATAAACCAAAGGAATCGGTGAACCCAAGGGAATTCATTTAAGCATTGAGACAATTTTTGTCACAATGCAACATTCAACCAAGTATGACCATGGTTGGCCATGGCTGATTTCATATTCAGACAATTTGATGATGGATGACATTGATCGATTATTCATATTATAAACCAAAAGAACTAATAAAACCAAGGGTTTAATATTATAAACCAAGGGAATTGGTGAACCCAAGGGAATTGATTTAAACATTGAGACAACTGTTTTCAGAATGCGACGTTCGACCAACTATGACCATGGTTGGCCATGAGTGATTTTCATATTGAGACAATATTTGTCAGAATGTAACATTTGATCATGGATGACATTGATCGATTATTCATATTATAAACTAAAAGAACTAATAAACCCAAGGGTTTAATATTATAAACCAAAGGAATTGGTGAACCCAAGGGGATTGATTTAAACATTGAGACAATTCTTCTCACAATGCGACATTTGATCATGGATGACATTGATCGATTATTCATATTATAAACCAAAAGAACTAATAACCCCAAGGGTTTAATATTATAAACCAAAGGAATTGGTGAACCCAAGGGAATTGATTTAAATATTGAGACAATTGTTGTCACAATGCGACGTTCGACCAACTATGTCCATGGTTGGCCATGGGTGATATTCATATTGAGACAATGATTTTCAGAATGTGACATTTGATCATGGATGACATAAACCCAAGGGTTTAATATTATAAAAAAAAAGAATTGGTGAACCCAAGGGAAACCATGACCAAACAAATTATAAACCAAAGGAATCGGTGAACCCAAGGGAATTGATTTAAACATTGAGACAATTGTTTTCAGAATGCGACGTTCGGCCAACTATGACCATGGTTGGCCATGGGTGATTTTCATATTGAGACAATGTTTGTCAGAATGTGACATTTGATCATGGATGACATTGATCGACTATTTATATTATAATAAAAAGTATAAACCCAAGGTTTAATATTATAAACAAAGGTGGTGAACCCAAGGGAATTGATTTAAACATTGAGACAATTGTTGTCGAACGCGGCCGTTCGACCAGCTATGACCATGGTTGGCCATGGGTGATTTTCACATTGAGACGAGGGTTCAATATTATAAACCAAAACAATTGGTGAACCCGAGGAAAACCATTACCCAACAAATTATAAACCAAAGGAATTGAAAAGGGTGAACCCGAGAATTCATTTAAACATTGAGACAATTGTTGTCACAATGCGACGTTAGACCAGCTATGACCATGGTTGGCCATGGGTGATTTTCATATTGAGACAATATTTGTCAGAATGTGACATTTGATCATGGATGACATTGATCGATTATTCATATTATAAACCAAAAGAACTAATAAACCCAAGGGTTTAATATTATAAACTAAAGAGGTGGTGATTTAAAGATGGATGAAATTGATCGATTATTTATATTATAAACCAAAAGAACTAATAGACACAAGGGTTTAATATTATAAACCAAAGGAATTGGTGAACCCAGGGGAAAACCATTACCCAACAAATTATAAACCAAAGGAATTGGTGAACCCAAGGGAATTGATTTAAACATTGAGACAATTGTTGTCACAATGCGACGTTGAACCAACTATGACCATGGTTGGCCATGGGTGATTTTGATATTGAGACAATGTTTGTCAGAATGTGGCATTTGATCATGGATGACATTGATCGACTATTTATATTATAAACCAAAAGAACTAATAAACCCAAGGGTTTAATATTATAAACCAAGGGAATTGGTGAACCCAAGGGAAAACCATTACCCAACAAATTATAAACCAAAGGAATTGGTGAACCCAAGGGAATTCATTTAAGCATTGAGACAATTGTTGTCACAATGCGACGTTGGACCAAGTATGACCATGGTTGGCCATGGCTGATTTCATATTCAGGCAATTTGATGATGGATGACATTGATCGATTATTCATATTATAAACAAAAAGAACTAATAAAACCAAGGGTTTAATATTATAAACCAAAGGAATTGGTGAACCCAAGGGAATTGATTTAAACATTGAGACAATTGTTGTCACAATGCAACGTTCGACCAACTATGACCATGGTTGGCCATGAGTGATTTTCATATTGAGACAATATTTGTTAGAATGTGACATTTGATCATGGATGACATTGATCGATTATTCATATTATAAACCAAAAGAACTAATAAACCCAAGGGTTTAATATTATAAACCAAAGGAATTGGGGAACCCAAGGGGATTGATTTAAACATTGAGACAATTCTTCTCACAATGCGACATTTGATCATGGATGACATTGATCGATTATTCATATTATAAACCAAAAGAACTAATAACCCCAAGGGTTTAATATTATAAACCAAAGGAATTGGTGAACCCAAGGGAATTGATTTAAATATTGAGACAATTGTTGTCACAATGCGATGTTCGACCAACTATGACCATGGGGTGCCATGGGTGATATTCATATTGAGACAATGTTTGTCAGAATGTGACATTTGATCGTGGATGACATTGATCGATTATTCATATTATAAACCAAAAGAACTAATAAACCCAAGGGAATAGGGGAAACCATTACTCAACAAATTATAAACCAAAGGAATTGGTGAACCGAAGGGAATTGATTTAAACATCGAGACAATTTTTGTCGAATGCGACTTTCGCCAACCAAAGACCATATTGGCCATGGGTGATTTTCACATTAAACAATGTTTCGTCGAATGTGATATTTGAACATGGGATGACATTTATCACCATTTATATTATAAACCAAAAGAAGTAATAAACCCAAGGTTTTAATATTATAAACCAAAATAATTGGTGAACCCAAGGGAAACCATTACCCAACAAATTATAAACCAAAGGAATTGGTGAACCCAAGGGAATTGATTTAAACATTGAGACAATTGTTGTCAGAATGCGACGTTCGACCAACTATGACCATGGTTGGCCATGGGTGATTTTCATATTGAGACAATGTTTGTCAGAATGTGACATTTGATCATGGATGACATTGATCGATTATTTATATTATAAACCAAAGGAATTGGTGAACCCAAGGGAAGACCATTACCCAACAAATTATAAACCAAAGGAATTGGTGAACCCAAGGGAATTGATTTAAACATGGATGGCATTGATCGATTATTTATATTATAAACCAAAAGAACTAATAAACATAAGGATTTAATATTAATAATATTAAAAATAATATTCTTATTCTTATTCAAATTAATTAATATTAATAATAAAACTTATTTATTTATTAATATTAGTATATTCCTACATATTAATTATTTAATATCAAATACTAATGCAAATTATTATTAGTATAATAATAATTTGCATTATAGTAGTTAATGTATTATTATTATTAAGTTTAATATTAATATTGATAATATTAATTAATACTAATATCAATAACAATTAATTAATATTAAGAGTGACATTAATATTAATATTTGTTAATAGTGGGTAGCATTAATTTTAATCCTAATATCAAAATATATTATATGCCTTTGTAAATTTTTAATAATATTATGATTAATAATTTTAATTATTAAATAAGGTTGATTATAGGTTAAAAAAATAAAATAAAATAAAAAATGCACTTCTAAGTTTGTGAAAAGTATAGATAAACTTACCAAACCTCTATAAATCAAATTGCCATTATTCTTTTTATTCCAAATATAGTTGCTACTAATCAAATATCCATAAAATTTGTACAAGTCAATATCTAATATCTAGATATTATATTGATTCCTTATCTATATTTTTTATTTTTGAAATCAATATTTAATGGTGTTTGGAAATGATTAAATTTATTTGATATTACTCATTGAACTTTCTACATATTATACATATCGTTTATAAATAAAATATAATTTTATAATAAAAAAAATTATATATGAAAAATAAAAAGTCATTAATTTATGTTTTTCTCATAAAAATTAAATAATTTAAAATTTTATGTATTTAAAATAAAAATAGAAAAAATATTTAAATAAACCTAACTGTATTTAAAAAAAAAAACAAATATACCTTCTTAATTTTTATATTATATTTTTATTTATATAGAGATCTTTATCAATATTTTCATTTTTTTTTTAAGTGTAGATATTAAATTTATTAGAATCATTAGTAAAAAAAATAAATAAAAAAACACATTATATTAACAAATTAAAATTATCCTCTAATTAATTTGATTATTTCATTTTTTTATATTTAATTAAACTACAATATCAAAAATAAATATAAAATTTGAAAATAAAGTTGAATAAATTACAATTATGTGAATATTTAAATTAATAAATTGAAACACCATAATAGTAAATCAAAATTATTTTAATAATATATTTTTATTATTTATTTTAATATTTAATTAATTAAAGTTTCAAAATAAATATAAAACATAAACATATTAAAAATATTTTAATAATATATTTTATAAACATATTTTTAATTTGATACACAATTACAAAAATCCTGATTTTCTTAAAATCTTATCTGAATTTCAATGATTTTCTTAAAATCTTACCTGAATTTCAATGATTTTTAGGGTAAAAAAAGTTAGACTAATTTTCATCTTACTAATTCCATTTATATTCTAAATTATAACTCTAGTTAAGTTCTAATTTCGATTTTTAAATAAAATATTTAAATAATTTACATGTATTAATACATATTTAATTTTATCCATTAATATTTTTTTGTTTCAAAATTATTATTATTATTTTTTAATTTTGAGTTTCAGAAATCTTTTTTCTTAGTTGTCTAAAAATATATATTTTTACATTTTTCAATGCACATATATTTATTTCTTTTATTTTATTTTTAAATTATTCTTTTCATGATGAAATAGAAGATCACATTAAAATAAAAAAGCTAAATTAAAAAATGAACTTGTTAAAAAATAAGGATTTAATTTGTTACTTTAATTGACTTATTTCATTAATTTTGTGGACAAATATTTTTAATGGATATTATAGTGTGGGCAACCAATGACATCTTGTAGAATCCTATTGACATATAATTTAAGAAAAATCATTCACTCTCTAAAGACTCTTATTGGCACAATGAGTATAATCTATTAAAATGATGACTCCATGTGAACACCTTTTATATTCACTTATTAATACAAATTTTTTAATTTTTAATAATATATTCGAATAAACACTATTTATAATTATCCTATGGTATATTGGGAAAGGCTATTAGTATACATGCTTTCATTGACACAAAGAAAAGTCATGGTATGACTAAGCAAAGATTATTTCCAAATAGCTTTATTATTATGAGATCCTTAATTGAAATTTTCTTTCATTAAGTTAAAAAAGATATTGTTTTATAAATTTCACTTATTTTCAAATATCTTTATTAAATAGAAAAATAACACTATAAAAAAATAAAAAGAATATAAAAAGAGTTTATATTTCAAAAAGGTGAGACTCAAATAAAAAAATCTATTCTAAAACTTTGGGAAGTCTAGCAAATTCACATTAGTTCCAGTTACTCCAAACTCAAAACAATGGCAGAAAGGGCACAAAAAGAAAAGCAAGTAAAAACAGTCAAACAACTACTTAACTTTTAATGTATATATGTATTATTTTTCTCAGTTTTTCACTTAGGTTATAAACGTCGGCCCCTATGAATAAAAAAGCTGCTTCCGTCACTTCTTGTAACCGTCTGGATTTGGGCAGTTCTCTTAAATACACATTGAATTTTATATACGCAAAACTAATAATCTAAATGATAATATATACGCACAGAAGAGTAGTGTTGAATGATTATAAAAACCGCGCCTTACCTTCCTAGCACGGAGGATAGCAGCGTAACAAAGCCACTAACTATGGATTTCCTTCCACCGCCACGGGCGGCGCCCAAGAAAACAATGTAGACCTGCAGAATGGCACACAATTAGATAAACAAGATATACAAATCTTAGATAATATACTGCAAATTCGAATTTGTCCAGAAAATACAGAACTTGTGAAATTACTACCTGCTTATCTTCACCATTGATCCTAGTGCAGCCCAAGAGTGTTACAAGCAACGTGACAGCCAGCAACAAACTGGTGGTAGTCATCGCTCAGATTGTATGTAATACAGGCCCTTCTATAATTGAAGTGGCGGAACAATTCTTTATATCAATACGAGTTCGACATATTCAGGAAGAAGTTACGGAGTCAAAATTTTAAATTAAATCGGTGTTGAGGTGGAAATGAGATGGATTTTAATGCATTTCTTTCCGAGTCCAGCTCGTATGTTTACTTTATCAAGTTTTTAATAAATTCTAGTTTAATAAAATTTAATAAAGATTCTCATTCCTCTCCCAAAACTGGATTGCGCCTATTCCATACGGGCCTCAAAATAAGAAGCATCGCTTCAATTGTGGATCATTTCCTTTCCCGTTCAGTGTATTTGGATCATTTTCTTTCCCGTTCAGTGTACTTGGTTGTGTGCGTTAGCCTCGAAGGTCAGGGAATAGCTGAGACCAGTCAACGCGCTGCCAGCAAACCCATTGAACCTAATTGGACGCATCTTGAACGAGAAACTTAAAACAAAACTGTAGATGTACTTCGCCTTGTACTCGAACACACACTGCAGGGTCGACGAGCTGTGCGACGGCCACGGCTAGGGCTTTCGGTATTGTTCTCGAATTCGGGTGCCCTATCTCGTAGAAATGTACGCACGAAGCCACCATCGAACCATCTGTGCCAAATCTCGCATTCAATCCACGGGCAAAACAGTCCCTCGTGGCAGGGAACGGGCGTCTCTGCATTTCCTCTCAACTCGAATTTTTCGATATTGTAGCATCGATAGTAGCAGGAGCCGAGCTTGGAGCCCAACCCCACGATTCTCCAATATATCGCGCACGATGTTGATTAAAACAAAACGATCTCAAGACGATGGATTGCTAATCGCAGATTTTGCAGACTTTGCAGTACTGGAAGTCGACTCGTCATAGTCCTCCATACCATATCCCTGCAACACTTTTCAGGGATGGCCTACGTTAATGACGAGTCTTTTCCCTGACCTGCGTTAATGCCTTCTTCAACAACCCGCTCACCTGCTCGCTCTCCCCCACGTTCATTTACCAATTAACATTAATGTTGCATGAGAAACGTCTGCGCGCAGGTGGCGGGCGCACGTTTCATTGAGAGTTTGAACAGTCGGATCGAAGGATGGCGGGCGCACGTGGCGGGCGCACGTTTCATTGAGAGTTTGAACAGTCGGATCGGAGGATGGCGGGCGCACAGTCGGATGATTATACAATTTTTAATGACACGTTTAATTCTCATACAAATTTGAAAAACCGTTCGAAGGATGGCATGCGCAGGTGGCGGGCGCACGTTTCATTGAGAATTTGAACAATCAAACAGGTGGTGAATTTGAAAAATCACTGGTTAATCTTAATAGGTGGCGGTGAACAAATGGCACAATAAATTTTTAATCTAGATTTGTAAAAAATTAATTTAAGTACGGTTTAAACACCTGATTTAGATATGCAAGGAAGTTAGTGGGGTAGATTTCATCCATCGATTTAGTGGCGACGACCAGAATATACTGGCATCTTTCAATCTAGACCATCAGATCAAAAAAATTAATTAACCTAATCACAAAACATGCTCCTTCCGATAGGGGGTTACGCCTATCGGCGTAATTACAAGGTTGGGGGTATAAATATATTCTTTATATGAAGAAATATATAAGGTTGTAACTGTTACAAAAAGATTTATTGTAAATATTGAAATTATTTAGAAATCTGATTTAGTTCTGCTCTTCGTATGTTCATCAGAATTCAGTTATAAAAACATTAGTTTTTAAAATTTTGGAAGTTAAAATTCTTACATTTGATACACTGAATTTAATGCTCGTTATTGTTATATTCTGTGCCAACGTCCTCTTATATAATTCAGAAGTATGTGAGGGTGATATTTTGGTCGAGGAATTCAGAAGAGTTCTGAATCTAATCTCACCGTTATTTGGTTGTTCTGGCTAAGCTCAGCTTAAAATTTCGGCTATATGTCATAATTGATCTCGTAATTATATTGTAACAGCTTGTAATCGAATTGCATTAGCATCCATATTCTCATAGAGGAGTTAGAATGGAGCGTTGTGTTTCTTCAGAAGAAAAAAACGTTATTTTTTATATATATAGAAAAGAGAGTACAGGTTGCCTGCTCTGTTCAGATCATACTACATATTACAAAACCATGTAAATCTAGATTCATAATAAAAGTACTGCAAATGTAAGTCTTGAAAATGTATCAGCTAATCCTATCATTTAGCTAATCCTTTATTTGAATGGATCATCCCTGGATAGAGAATATGAAACTGATAAAGATGAAAAGTGGACAAAAAACTGGAGATAGTTCAAAACGAATTACAACAAGAAATATTGCAGAAACTAGGAAGCAAGAATATTGCCAGAGTCAGTCCTCGATTCATGATTGTAAATAGCATATTAAATGACCCCAAGTGCTAATACTATTCTTTTCGAAAGCATATCAGTGATGAGGTTTTGCTCCCTATAGATGTGATTGAAGGAGATGTGATGAAAGGATCATTCCAAAGTGTGAATGCACTTCATCCAAATTGTCAACAAAGGAGGGTGGAAACAGGAGAGCCCCTTGATTTAGTCTATGAATCCCCGAAGAGCTGTAGATTGTTGATGTTGAGCTAGTTCACAGAGAAGAGTACGCCTCATAATGCAATGATTTCCGCCCTGTTGTTGGTGCCCCTGCCTCCTTCCCACCATAAATGGTAATAACAACCAAGCTCAATGACTATGAGAACGAACCATCCATAATGACTAATGGAACAGGCACCACCAAAGAATCCAATGGAAGCTTTTTCCACACATCCTGTCTTATAATGTTCCTCGGTTTCTATACATTTATCTTGGGACCATTTTCTGAGTAGTAGGCCGCAATCCCCAACACTGTATGCCTTACATCTACCCTTTTGTGCTCAAATATCTTACGATTCCTGCAGCGCCATATGCCTCAAATGATATAAAAGGGTAAGGTACAGAACTGATATTGAGTCTCAAACCAGTGTTTGAGATATGACTCCAATGAATGATTATTCCAACCCCCCCCCATCTGTAAAGTATGTAAGAAAAAGTTCCATACTTCAGTAGCAATTGGGCACCTCAGAAGGTGTGTCACATCCTCCGCATGTTGCATACAAAGAGAACAAATAGTAGGACCGATAAAGCCTCTGCGAAAGAGGTTCTCCCAAGTGAGGATTTTGTCATGCAAGGCCATCCAACTGAAACATTTAAGTTTCAATGGAAACTACCATTTTCATGACTTTTGTATCCAAATATGGTCCTCAACTGAAGGAGTTGGATTGGAAATGTACTTGTATATATCACTGACAACAATTTGGCTCTTATTCATATGCCCAACCCAACTCATCCTATCCATCTCGTTAGAAATAAAAATGCCTGCGGTCTTAACTTGCCTAATATATAGATCCCACTCTGTAGCCAGACATCTAGATAGATCAATGTCCTCTGCCCGAAGCCAAGATTGTAAATTAGGAGAAAGTGCTTGAAAGGAGACAATATGAGAGAAACGAAAGATACCTCTTTTGTGCAGATGGTGTAGGTGAGGAACAAATAAAGAATGAACTCCCTGAAGACCCCTAATAGCATCCAAGCTAAAATCGGTCCTATTTCCGTTTCCAACCTCCCAACAGAGGCCCGCAAATAACCATTGTTTGTTCCTCATCATACTACGCCAAATATAAGAGGAGGAAAGGGAAAATCTCACACCTTCTTTGATCTAGATGTCAAAATCCTTATATGCCAAGTATTTACCTCTGGTGATTTGAGACCATATGCCCCTGCAAGACAGTCCTCTCCATAAACTCTTGCAGATGAGAGCTCGATTAAATGAGAGCGTATCCAATATCCCCCAACCCCCCTCATCAACAACTCTGGAAATAAGGGGCAGGCTAATCAGATGGATTTCCCTAGAAGGATCGTTTTCGGTATTGAACTGGGAAAAAATTAAACAAGAAAGAAATAGAAACGGAATGAAAATTGAATGTAAAATACACAAGTAAATACACGAAAGGATTTACATAGTAAAACCTTAACAAGGTGTCAAGGAAACCTCCACGGGGCAAGGGATTGGAAACTCTATTAATCAAGAATGATTCTTCCCATTTTACAAGCCTCTCGGGCCATCCAATTTAACTTGGGCTATTTCGTTATTCTAACTTCATTTCGTTATACAACCAACTAACAGGTAATAAGTAAATTTGCCCAAAATTACATTATTTACATTTGTTGTCATATTTCAACAAACTCCACCTTGACAACAATTTTCCTAATCTCTTGCCCATGCCCATTCATCATCTCTTCTGCAAGCTAAGAGAAGCGAGACACTATCTCAACTTCTCTACTGGAACTGGCTTCGGGAATATATTTGCATGATTCTCCTGTGTACGGACCTTCTTGAGAACTACTTTGCCGCCTTCGATTACATGTCTCACAAAGTGATACCTTACATCGATGTGCTTGGTCTTACTGTGATAGGCTGGATTTGTAGCCAAATGAATAGCACTCTGACTGTCACAGAATACATTCACTTTCTCCTGGGTCCTTCCAATATCATCAATTAGGCCTTTTAACCAGATTGGCTCTTTACATGCATCTAAAGCAGCTATATATTCTGCTTCAGTAGTGGACAAAGAAACTGTCTCTTGAAGCTTTGAAATCCAGTTGATTGCTCCACCTGTAAGAGTAAAAACATAACCTATAGTAGAACTCCTTTTTTCCAAATCACCTGCATAATCAGCATCCACATATCCGCAGACTGAACCTTCATGACCATCAAAGCTGATGCAATGGTCACTTGTGCCTCTCAAATACCGAAGCACCCATTTCACTGCTCGCCAATGTTCTTCTCCTAGATTTGCCATGAATCTGTTGACAACTATAACTGCATGTGAAATGTCAGGTCTTGTCGATACCATCGCATACATTAAGTTTCCAACCGCATTTGCATATGGTACACGAGACATATACTTCTTTTCTTCATTAGTTATAGGACTTAAATCTGAAGAAAGCTTAAAATGGGAAGCTAATGGAACATTAACAGGTTTCACATTGTTCATACCAAACTTTTCAAGTACTCTCTCCACATACTTATGTTGTGATAACCAAAGCTTATCATTCTTCCTGTCTCTGTGTATCTCCATGCCCAAGATATGTTTTGCCGCTCCAAGATCCTTCATATCAAACGTCATAGAAAGCCGAGCCTTTAACCTATTGATTTCTTCCATGCTTTTGCTTGTAATAAGCATATCATCAACACATAACACCAAGATAAGGAATATGCCATTGAAACTTTTGAAGTATACACAATGATCATACTCACTTCTAATAAAATTATGGCTCACCATGAAGGAATCAAAATTCTTGTACCATTGTCTGGGCGACTGCCTCAGGCCATACAATGATTTCCTGAGCTTGCAAACTAATCTTCTGTTGCGACCTTTTACAAACCTTTTGGCTGATCCATATATATATCTTCATCCAAATCACCATGAAGAAAGGTTGTTTTAACATCTAACTGTTCTAACTCAAGGTCAAGTAACGCAGTTAGTGCCAACACAGTACGAATAGAAACAAGTTTAACGACTAGTAAAAAAATCTCATGAAAATCAATACCTTCAACCTGAGAATATCCTTTTGCAACCAGCCTCACCTTATACCTCTCAATACTTCCATCAAATTCTCTCTTAAACTTGAAGACCCATTTGCACCCAACAACGCTTCTCCCTTCAGGAAGTTCTACAAGATCCCAGGTATTGTTCTTGGCTAAGGAATCCATTTCTTCTTCCATAGCCTTTTTCCAAATCTCGTTATCTGTGTCATATATTGCTTCCTGATAACAAGAAGGTTCCCCATCTTCAGTGTTCAATGCAAAAGATGATGCAGAATCTTCATACCTTTTGGGTATTTCTCTTTCCCTTATAGACCTTCTTAGAGTGACTGGTTGCTGAATTGGTTCTGGATTTTCTCCAGTTTCCTTTGCTTCTCCACCTTTTTCATCAGAAGTCTCTCCTTCCTTTCAACTTTCTGGAAAAGGTTTAGTCTCCAATTGAATCTGTTGATTTTGCGATACCTGTTCCTGTTCAAATTTTCCAACCTCTGATTTTAGAAGAGAAGATTCATCAAATGTTACATCTCTACTAATGAATATCTTCCGTGAAGAAGGATCCCACAACCGATATTCTTTCACTGCATAATCATACCCAACAAAGACACAACATTTCAATTTTGGATCTAACTTTGAACATCGATTTCTAGGAATAAGAGCATAGGCATCACAACCAAAAATCTTCAAATAAGAATAATCACAAGACTGACCCGACCAAATTTCGTCAGGAATTTTACAGTTTATGGCAACTGAAGGTGATTTGTTAACTAAGTAACAAGCAGTAGATACTGCTTGTGCCCACAACTCCTTTGGCAAGTTAGCATTGCTGATCATGCTTCTGGCTCTTTCCATAAGAGTTCGATTCATCCGTTCAGCAACGCCATTTTGCTGAGGAGTATAAACAGTAGTTTTATGTCTAACAATCTCTTCATCCTTACAGAATTGTTCAAATTCTAAAGAAGTAAATTCACCGCCATTGTCAGTTCTTAAACATTTAATTGATTTTCCTGTTTTCTTTTCCACCATTTCTTTAAATTGTTTAAAAACATTAAATACATCATCTTTCTTTTTCAACATATAGACCCAAACTTTTCGAGAGAAATCATCAATAAATGTTAAAAAATATAATGCACCTCCATAAGACACAGTAGGAGATGGTCCCCACAGATCAGAATGAATGTAGTCTAAAATTTGTTTACTATTATGATTACCAATCTTGAACCTTTGTTTACATTGTTTTTCAAACACACAATGTTTACAAAAATCCGACTTCAAGGATTTTAAATCAGGAAGCAACTTATGGTGTTCATCAGTACCTGAAGACCTTTCTCGCTCATGTGACCCAACCGCTGATGCCATAGGCAAGAACCTTCTTCCGCTTTTTCTGATACGATCAATGCTTCACTAACTTGAGTGCTTCCTTCGAGTCTATACAGATTTCCGACCTTTTCAGTCTTCATAACTACCAAGGCTCCTTTTGATATTTTCAGCACTCCATTCTGACCTGTAAATTTATACCCATTCGAATCCAAAACTCCCAAAGAAATCAAGTTTTTCTTTAGTTCAGGTACATGCCTAACATCAGATAATGTTTTAACTGTATCATCATACATTTTAATTTTTACATTTCCCATCCTAACAGTCTGACAAGATGCATTATTTCCCATGAATACAGAACTACCATTTACAGCTTCATATGAAGTAAACCAACTTCGGTGTGGACTCGTGATGAGAAACACCAGAGTCTAATAGCCAATTTTCAGCATCTTGAGAGACATTACAAACAGGGAGAGCTTCATCAGTTAAAACTTCATCAATCATACCTGAATCAACCTGATTTGCTTCCTTATTCTGGTTTTCTAACTCCTTCCGTTTCCAACAATCTTTCTTGAGGTGTCCCATTTTGTTGCAGTACCATCGCTTGGCTTTACACTTCTTGCTGCCCTTTGATTTTGATCTGGAAGAGCCCCTTGCTTTCTCCCCTCTTTCCTTTGACAGACCTCTGGCTACCATGGCTTCTGGTGCAGATGTCTCAATCTTAGATTTCCTTCGTACTTCTTCAAATAAGAGAGCACCCACAACTGATTCAAATTTCAAAGAATCAGCAGTGCTCAAACTGATTGAAGTTACGAAGTGGACCTATGACTCGGGCAGAGAACACAACAAAGTTATAGCCTTGTCTTCTTTGTCCATTTTAACTTCCATATCTCTGACAACTAGAAAATAAGTGTATTAAAAACATTTAAATGTTCTGTAACTTTTGTACCCTCCTTCATCTGAACACTATACAATTGTCTTTTCAAATAAATTATATTTGTCAAGGATTTAGTCATATACAAGGTTTCAAGTTTTCCCCACAAACCTTTAGCTGTACTCTCTTCAACAATATTAAAGAGAACTTCATCTGCCAAGCATAACCTAATGGTACTGAGGGCTCGGGCATCCAAGTCCTTCCAGTTTGAATCTGTCATACTTGCAGTTTTTTTTTTTACCCCGTCTAATGCTTTGTGCAACCCTTGTTGCACCAGCAAATCCTTAACTTTCAGTTTCCACAATGCAAAATTGTTCTTCCCGGTGAACTTCTCCACCTCGAACTTCGTATTTGTCATTTTGGCCATTCTTCCTACTATGGATTTCTGGTTTTTCCTTCTTTCCAACTAGGGTTTTAAAAAAAAAACTTTTCTCCTTTCAGCTAGTTATGGTTTTTTATTTCTCTTCTTCTGCTAGATTCAATTTTCTCTCTTTAAATTTAGTTCTTCAGAAATATGAGCACTTTTTAATAAACAATTTCCTTAAAAAAAAAACTAAGTTCTTTCAACATTGTCTACCTAAAATAAAATATATATTTTGCCCCTTATTATTTTTTATTTTATTTTATGCCCTAAAATTCTTTTCTGTCTGCTCTTAAAAAAAAAAAAAAATCTCTTCTGTATGCCTTAAAAAATCTCTGTCTACCTTAAAACTATATATATATATATATATATATATATATATATTGCTCTTTTTTTTTTTTTAATATTAAAAAAAATACCAGTTTGTATTCTCTGGCAGGACTTGAATTCGTCTCAAACAGTTGAACTTATCAGACTTCCTCTACACAGTCAGCAAGCATTCTTTGTCTATCTCTTATCCGGCAGCATGTGACTTCTCCCTTTTCGATGACGGATAGAACAAGGTTCTCTATTCTCATAGCAACCTCTACGGCCGCATCAATCTTCAATCCGGCGGGGCAATCTCTTAACACGACATCCCCTTCTCTCTGGCGGCGGTCTTAACACAGCATCCCCTTCTCTCCAGTGGCGGACAAAACAGGGTTCTCTGTTCTCCCAACAACCTCTACGGCAGCAACAATCTTCAAAAAACAGTGGGCTCGATTTCTCTTGAGAATGGCGACTCTTCTATCAGTGACTCGATTTCTCTTGAGAATGGCGGCTCTTCTATGAGCGGCTCGATCTCACAATCTTCTCTCAAAACCGATGACTCTTCTATCAGAAGAAGTTCCCTTCTAAACAGGCAGACAAGGAAGTATTCTTACCACAACCCTCACAACTATCTGGTGCTCTAATACCACTTATTGAACTGGGAAAACATTAAACAAGAAATAAACATAAACAGAATGAAAACTGAATGTAAAATACACAAGTAAATACACAAAAGGATTTATGTGGTAAAACCTTGACAGGGTGTCAAGGAAACTTCCACGGTGCAAGGGATTGGAAACTCTATTAATAAAAAATGATTCTTCCCATTTTACAAGCCTCTCGGGCCATCCAATTTAACCTAGACTATTTCGTTATTCTAACTTCAATTCGTTATACAACCAACTAACAGGTAATAAGTAAATTTGCCCAAAATTACATTATTTACATTTGTTGTCATATTTCAACATTTGGACCACAAGAATCTAGCCAAGATTGCATCTATCTTATTAATGATTTCCATTGGAAACATGTATCCGATAATGACTTCAAGATAGATCTGATCAAAATAAGTCTACCTCCTCTAGAAAGCCACCTATATGACCAATGAGCCAATTTGAGTTCAAATTTTTGTATAATCCAACTCTAGTCTCCATTTAGATAATGGTTCGGCTTAATGATGAAACCCAAGTATACAAATCCATAATCCAAAGACTGGGCATAGAAGCCGAAAATACCACATCTGCACAAACACTCCATCCTCCAAGTGAGCAGATATCAATTCAGATTTGCTCAAGTTGATGATGAGACCAGAAGCAGAACCAAATGAAGTGAGGATGTGATGCAAATGAGTCCATTCTGAAATAGATGACGCACCACGAAATAGGAGATCATTGACAAACATTAGGTGTAAGACGCTGATTTGTCGAGTCATTTTGATGCCCACAATCAATCCTCTGGCTCTGTAATCAACAATTTTCCTGCTAAGTGCTTCCATGACGAGAATAAAAAGAAGGAGTAGTCTACCCAGGCAACGTTTTAGCCCGGACGGCAGTTTTTTGCCGGAATCCGGGCAACTTAAATTCAAGAAATCAGGTACTTGCAATGTTTGAAATCCATTTTTGAGGTTGGAAATGGATTCAGCACTACCAAAATCCCTTAGGGCACTCAAAATACTTAAGTTTAACAACTGTAAACATGATTCTGATGAAATCTTTGCCGGAATTTTTAAAAATCTTTGCCGGAGTCCGGGCTAAAACGTTGCCTGGAAACGACACACCTAAAAAGAATGGGGGACAGTGCGCATCCTTAACGAAGTCCTTTATATGCTTTGAAAAAAGAAGTCGGGAATCCATTGATAATAATAGAAAAATTGGCAGAGTTCACACATGTCATAATCCAATTGACATTTTGTATAGTGAAATCGATTTTATGGAGGATCAGTCTCAAGAATTCCCAGACTATGTTTGTCAAATTCCTTATTAATATCAATCTTCATAAGACAAAATTTGTACCTCTTCACCTTAATGAAATGGAGGCATTCTTGTGCAATGGCCACCGAGCCGTATATCTGTCTCCCCTCTAAAAACCCAAATTGCTCTGGAGAAATGCGGTTAGTCAGATAGATTTTAAGTCTGACAACAATAAGCTTAGAGATCAATTTGTATACAGAGTTGCAGAGGGAGATGGGGCGAAAATCTTGAAATGTAACTGGTCGCTTCTTTTTGGGAATTAATGCAATGAAAGTTGCATTAATGGCACTCGAGATGTAACCCTTAACCATGGATTCTTCCGCTACTGCCAGAAGATTCGAGGACATAAGATCAATGAAGTGAATGTACAACTCGACCCCCCCACCCGTTAGGTCCACGGATCTTTTCCCTGGAACATGCATGAAGGACGCTGTAAATTTCCTCGGACGTCACTGGTCTACCCAAAACATCATTCTAGATCTCATGTACCATGAGAGGAAGATGGTTGATGAAGTCCATTTGTGCGTGGAAAGAGAGGTCTTTAGCAAAGAATAAACCTTTGAAATGTCAGCGTGTTGCATGTTCAATGTCCGATTGAGAAGTGCATGTTGAAACCCCTCCTCAAGAATATTCCAAATGCCATTTTCTTTCCTCCTCATAGAGGAAAATATGTGAAAAAATAGTGTATTCTTTTATCCAGCCACAACCCACGTTGCTAGACTTTTAAGACGCCAAGATTCTTCCGGCGTTTTATAAAATGTTCTCTTCCTAGATTCCATATCCAAAATTTGTTGTCTATGGGCTTCTGAAGAAAATAAAGGATCACCTGGATCGAATAAATATTTCAGAGTGGCTTACATGGAGTCCATGATCCGAGATTCAACAAACTTAAATGTTTGAAACGAGTGGTTCGAATGTGGGTTAAGACCGATGTACAATATCAGCGAATTCATTAAGAACCAGCTACGATTGATTGAATTTAAAAGGAAGAGCCTTGTGGCCAGATTCCCCAACCCAAGAGAGAAGAATCGGGAGATGGTTTGAGGCTAAAGAAGGGATAACCGAGGAGTTAAGGTCCAGCAGACCCACAACAAGTTGATATTTCACCAAAAATTGTCCATATGCTTATAAATACTTGAATTCCCCGCCCGACCAGTTTTCCAGGTAGAAACAATCTTATGTGGGGTGATGTCGCGGAGAGACAGAGAATAAAAAAGAGAAGTAAAATGAGACTTGAGGATGTCGGACTTCGCCTTATTACCCCAATTCTCTTTACAATCAAGGGTTATTACCCCAATTCTCTTTACAATCAAGGGTCAAATTAAGGTCCCCAGCCACGATCACTGAAGATGGGTCCAACAATCCAAGAGACAAGACCCTGTCCCAAAAAGACCGCCTACCTATATATGGAGCATACATATTAATGATATGGAGACGAGAGGAAGAGCCTCGTGAATGACCTGATAAGACTCAAGAGTATACCTACAGTATAAAAAAAACCAAAAGCTTGAGATTAAAAGGCTTCCAGGCCACCGCTAATCCTCTAGAGACACCACATGAACTAGTAGCACTCATGAGCCACCCTGGGCAAATATTAGGAAGAATTTCCGAAGATCTCTCCTTGAAGATCATAGTTTATTTAAGAAGAACCACATCTGGATGATGTCAGTGTATGAAAGGTGTATGAGACCTTTAAGAGAGCGGCATTTGTGCTTAGCCCCCAAGCCCTTAATGTTAAAAGACATAACGATCATTAGGAAACCAAGATTTCGGGCTTGTGCTCTCTAAAGACCTGAGAATAAAGAGTCTGTAGCCAATAAATCCCAAAGTGAAGGAAAAGGAACCTTGTCATCCAATGGTAAAGCTAGGTACAGACAAGATGGAATTTTGTAGCCAATAAATCCCCAAGTGAAGGAAAAGGAACCTTGTCATCCAATGGTAAAGCTAGGTACAGACAAGATGGAAGTTTCTTGTATTTGGAAGATTTTTTTTTTTTTGGAAATCCGGCGATGGTTGGATTTATTAGCTGTAGATAAAGTAGATGGGGTAGGTCCTTTCCCAGGCACCAGAGAAACCTTATCTGGGTTAGCTTCAGGGACAAAGCAAGAGAAGAGACATGTTCAGGGGACGAAAAATTAGCAGAATAAGGTATAAAATTACTTGGTACCGGCTGCGGCTGTTCATTTGGTACCAACCCTACACGGTCCTTAGCTGAAATTGATTGAGAGTGTCTCCAAAATGAATGACGACCATGCGAAAGATGGCTCAAACAATTAGCAAGGAGATTTCTCGTAGAGTGGCATGCCAAACAACTATAAGGGACTCCCCAGTAATCGATGCTAAGACTGAGAGTAAATGAGCCCCAAGACAAATCCAATGTAGATAGGAGACCACCTCCAAGATTGACCTTTATGAGCACCCATGCAATTTTTTTGTCCATCTGACTGATGCTCCCCTCGTCCCAATAGTAGAAATTACCGATTGAATTAATAGTATCAGTGATCGTCGAGTGATTCCATAATTCAAGAGGGAGGCCCAACAATTTAGCCCAAACAATCTTCCAACAAGGAGATTCCTTGAGGGATTAAATCCAGCCTACCATTTCTGCAACATGAATATGGATTCAATCTCTCTATCTACAAGAATAAACCAAAGCCAGGAATGAATCCTATTCAAAACATCTAAGTATTTACTCAAAAACCGCAAGACACTAATACCCACCAGATGGATCTAGCTCCAAAAAACTGAAAACCTGCGAGTATAGATTAAAATTATTATAAGCTCCAAATGCTTGTGTAACTTTATATTCTCGACTCGAATGCCTCCATATCCTTGTCCTTTCATTGTTCTTCTGTCAACCGCTTCTGTTCATGCTCCTCAAAAATCTCCAGACAGTAAGTCTCGTCGGGTGGACCCAACTCCAAAAAATCTGAAACCCTGCGAAAATGGAATATAATTACTATAAGCTCCAATAGTCTTGTGTGTCATTAATATTCCTCGAACTCGCAAACCTCCATATCCATGACCTTTCGATGTTACTTCTGAAAACCACTATGATTATGTATATCAGTTTTATCCATCGCCATGGCTAATGAATAGGGAACCTACAAAATAACCAAAAAGAGGAGTCTACTTGTTCATTAGGATGAAGATTCAGTCATGTTCCTCGGCGTTCTATTTATAATTAAATTTCTTAAAGTTGTGATGTTTTTAACTTCTTTTTTAAATGAAGAAATAGTTTTGGAGCACCTCTCAAGGGTACATAGCAGTTAGTTTTTGTTTAAGACTGTGTTCTGCAAACCAAACTTCCACACATAACCATTAGATCACAATTTCAAGAGTTTTTTAACTTATAATTTTATGGTTTAGTTTTTTTAAGGACTTTTTCTTTAATTGTAAAATACTTTATGTAAATGTATATTTTATAAATTTAATTGTTTTAAATCAGTTGTAGTTATGTCTGTTATGGTAAGATTAACATTCTGGTTATCATGTTAAATTTATAAAATTATTAAGTTTAACATTTTGGTTATCATGTTAAATCTATAAAAATATTAAGTTTAATTTGGATATAGATAATGTAGCTTTTAAATATGAGTAGATGAGAAAGGTGAATGAGGAAATTGATTATTTTTCATTAAAATAAGTTTCCTTACGTAGTTGATCAGAGATATTTTTCTTTTAATAAAATGGAACAAATAGTAATTATACTAAAAAAATAATTGTTGAAATATTTCAAAATTTTCAAAAAATGAAAAGGCGTTTCTTATAGCCAATATCGTTTTTATATTTTTCTTCATAAAATTAGATAACCTACTAATATATATTTTAATAAAATAGTTTAACAAAAGTATAAATGGACAATACCTAAAAACTTGGACTTTTTAAAGGAAATCATGCCCATTGTAGGCTTCCTCAACTTCAAGTTTCAAAAATTATTCTTCAATTTCCATATCTCCATGAATTTGTTGAAGTGTATCTTCCTCCATGGCCACTTCCTTGAGAGAGACAATTGAAACTTGTGAAGAAGTCCTAGAATGTGAGCTCCTAGCTAGTTCTATGATAATTGAAATTGCATATGATATATCGTGAACTTCTCAATTTGATTAGGATGGTCGCTACTTCTAATTGGGAGGACACTCTATTATTGAGGTGGAATACTACTAATTGAGCATTCTCACCCTAGCACACCACACTTCTCAATAACCAATGCGTATTTTTCATTTTCACATGGAATATATCTACTAGTGTTTCAATGTCCATCCATGGTGGAAAAGAGTCATCTCAATACTATAGAAACCCTATGAAGATCAAAAGAGATGCACCTAGGATTTTGAAGGTATGTGGAATAAAAATATAAAAATCCCTAAAGCTCAACAAGTTCACAAGATAGGACATACATATTGATAGAAAATTGTATAACCTCCATCCAAAATACCTCAAGTAAATGTAGTCATTTCCTACATTCAAGGAGGTTCTAACATGCCATAAAATTGGTCAAAGCTCTACAAGGCTCAACAAGGCCACAAAAGAAAACACAATGAGGTCACATAGCAGAACTAACAAAATGAGAAGACTCCCTAGGTACACTAGAAATATCCCTCCTTTGTTGCAAGATGTAATCTCATTGCCCATAATATCTGTCCTCAATCTATGCTTGAAGACATCAATGTGAAGTACAATGGAGATAAGAGTTGTTAAACTAATATCCACATAACATAATGAGCCTCGTTATTTGATTAGTAATTCAAGATGCATGCCATTCTTAATATTTAATTTGAGTAGATTCATGGGAGATGTTAAATGATAGGGTCACACCACCTCCCATTTTTATTGAGATAACCTTGATTCAATAACACTCCCTAATTTATATGGAGTATGCTTGGTTGTTAAAAGATTAAAGTATTTGAAAATACTCAACTGATCAAAACACTTTGCAATTCTTTGAATTCTTAAAATCAATCTAGAAAGATATGATGATTATGGCGAAGTCAAGTCTCTCATTTGGCCAATGATAATCAAAGATTCTATTGTGATTGGATGTTCATTATAATAGTTTTTATGCCTTCATATAAATCAAATGATTTTTCCTTGATTAGAGATTACTCACAAGCCCTAAGTGAAGGTCAATTCACATTGTCCCTTGGGATTGTAAACACCTCATGCAATTTCCACCCTAGTATATAAATTATAGGATATGGGAATGGGTTGTGATCCATTTATGTGTACATGAATCATGAGATCAATCAATATAATATCTCTTGGTATAACCACACATTTGACCTCTAACTCAAGGTGATGTACGGTGGCTCTAGGAAAAATGTTCATAAGACAAATATTTCATTTTTATACTTAATCACCATCCATTGCCTCCACCACCTCCACTGCCTTCAACCCATTCCTTTCTTAGTGGGGATTCAATGGAAATTTAGTTACCTTCAATTTATATTACTTCTACTTTTAGGTAATTGTAGATACTTTATGGAGTGGAAACAAAGGAATGCATATCTTAGTTTCGATGTCTATATCAAATGCACATGTTGAAAATATTAAAAAAATAATAATAATGAAAATTTGTTGTGATATTTCAAGGCCTTGGGATGTTATCGTGTGTGTGCAGATGTGTGTGCATGTGTGAATGCACGCCTGTGTGTGTAAGAAAAATAAATTATAACACCCTAGTTTGGACCCTTAGACATGATGTTCATATTAATAGTTCAAGTGCACAAGTAAAGGACATAACCTATTACAATATCAAAAGACACCAAGCATGCAAGATGGTGCATCCTTGTGAAAGGAGTATGATAAATTAAGTTGGTTGACCGACTTACATTTTTACTTGTTCAGTTGACCCAACTTGCATGGTTGAATTACTTATATTAGACTTGATAGTGGACAAGGGTCGACTATATCTAGCCAACTAAGTCAACTAGCCCTTCCAACATCTCCCCCTAACTAAATCCTTGCTTATCTCAAACAAATGGGAGAGTTTGGATTACAATAAGAAAATTTGAGAGAGAGATGATACTAGAAAGTTTTAATTTCATAAGTCTTGTGATTGTGGATGTTGGGGTTATTGAGTTCTTGGATATTATTTTGATGTGGATGTTGGTGCCACTAAAGTTGATGTTGCAACCACCAATGCTTGTGGAGATGAACTCAATACTTCTTAAAAAATAGTCTTGGGCCATGTATAGAGAGGTACATCCTTTGCAAGTGATTTGACCGCTTTTTGTTGCCTTTTGTTTGACGGATAATTCTCTTATGCGGAAAAAAGTGAACTCCCTAGATCTAGCAGCTTGATTTAGAAACAACAAGAACAAAAATATTAATGCTTCCTTAGAGAAATTAGAACATGAAGTAAAGATTTACCTAGAGTCCAATGCAAGTTCTCCTCTTCTCCTCACTTGCAAGATTTAACTCCAACTCCAAATGCTCTAAATAGGATTCACAAAACAACTAAAACAAGCAAGAGAAATACAACATAAAAATAACATGTACTAACATCTCTAAACAATGAGTGAAGAAGGAATTGTAATACATATGCATTAATGCGACATAAGTATAGGAAAAGAAAGCACTTTTGTATAAATGAAAGTAGGAGAAAATAAAACCCTTAATAGACCTTGACCTTGTAGATGTCGCCCAACTATCTTGTCCTTCCTTTTCCACAAAGCAAGCCTTCAATCACAACTCAAGTGCATGGATGGATAATTATGGATCCTTAGGCACAAAGCAGCAGCATGAGGGCATAACTAAGAGTCTCTAAAATCCAACCTAGACTCTATGGGAGGAAGTGAATTTATAGGGTAAATAAGGTGGTTTGGGATTTACCAATGAAGGACTTAGATCCACATATGGGGGAGGATAAGTTCTAGTGATAAGAGATAAGACCTCAAGTATAGGAGTTTGAGATCTAATTTAATAGTAAATGGTTACAAACCACTCAAGAAGATTCCTGAAAGAGAATATTCGAAATTATTGTTTATTTTTTACAAAATTATAGAGGCCATCGCACCTGTAGCAAAGGCAACATGCACTGGTCAGTGCAGTTATTCAATGTACAACTTACAATAGTGAAAGTTGCATGAAAGGAAAGTGTGATGGGTCCAAAAATTAGGATTTTAAGCTGTTCAACCCAAAATTCTTGGAATCTTTGGAGAGAGGATTATCTAGGCTTTGCAGGGGATGAATGAAAAGTGCCAATGGATGTTTATTGATCTAGTTTCCGGGCCATTTGATTAGATGTGAAAAAATGACTTGTAACATATTTCTCCCTAAAGTACAAAGTCAAAAGAAGTGGTTGAGGACTGAAGTGCTTTACCATGTAAAAATTCCGGATAAAAAATATATTGGTTGAGATCATCATCTGTTACAATACATAATCATCATGATATCATTATTGAGGTAGGCATACCCATACTCAACACCAATGTCACATGGTTTGGGTTCAAATTTGTGTTCGGCAATAATTAGGTTCAGTTCGAGTTCAAATTTTTTTATGGGGTTCTGATAAGGTTTTCCATTAGGTTCGTCTATATACATTTTCTATATGTATAGATATATTAACTTGAAAATAAAATATTGGATAAAAATGTAAGAAATCAACATCAATAAAAAAAAGATTTATATCACGAACATGGAAACTGCAAGGATATATTACAAGATTGAGTTGTGACATGAGGTTATGATTTTTTATCTATGGACTTGGTTAATGGCCATGAGGTTTGATGAGGTTCATCGAAACTCAAAATATTTTTAGGGTTCACCAAAATTCGAACTTGAAGGTTAAAGTTCGATGAACCTTGTGACATAGGTCAGCACATTAGCCAATTTACATGTACAATAATCAAATTCACATCCACTGGTGACAAATGGTGTACCCATGCTTAGACAACTTTCTGAATGATCATAGCCATCATATTTGTTAATCTTGTATTAATCCTAAAATCATAACTCAGATTGATGAAACTAGATCTGGGGTCTTCTACCTCATCACTCGATAGTATGAGTCTAACCATGCAAATAAATAAGCTGGAGTTGAACATGGTAGACACCATCTGATTACTGACCAATGATGCAAGCCATTAACTGATGCAAAATAAACCACTGATAATGATAATGGTTCTCGAGGTACTACAATACAATCTATGCGGTGCGAATAAATGAGCTAAATTTGAACACCACATAGAATCTTTTGGTCAAAGGCTAATGATGAGAACATGTCTCTGAAAGCAAGGAAACTTTCCATTGAGGTGTGCAAGCTCCAAGGTACTAAAGAGAGTTTCTATGTCAACTTCCTAGATAATTTATTAATGTCGAAAGGAAGTGACTCATCGTAGGAGATCCTTGATGTATCTACCATCAACAACATGAAATGTGTGTAATGATGCAGAGATGGTTCATAAGCGACAAACATGATGTGAGGCTTAAGGGTATTGTAACAGATGTCAATTGAGGGTGTAATTTCTCTTGAAGATATCGACGACACTAACATAGAGTTTGAAACATTGACTCAAAGACCCATTATGAAGGCTTTCATTAAGGTGTGATCGATAGACAGGCAATCATATTCCCCAACCCAAATTAGTCATAGAGATAAGGTAAAAGAGTGTCATGTTCAAGAGAGCCTCACTGCCTTTAATAGGTATAATGCCCTGTTTTCCCAATTTCCCAACCATTTCTAGCCAGTACCTCTTTATTTTTGACAAGGTTGAGGAGGATAACATATGATTGATCTATAATTTCATCCTTTGGATGAATCATTTTCAGTATTTTTAATGAACCCTGAGAAGGAGTGGTTATGCCTTGTCATGCTTAACGATTCCAACGATGTTTAATAGTTTTATGAGTTCAGCAAAGACACAACTCAACTTATTTCTCATGTTTAGAGAGTTTGAAAAAAAAGTGAAAAAGAAAACTCCAAGATGATCCTTTCGTAAATTTGTCCCTTGGGCCCGAAAAGGCGTAAAAAAATACCCAGGAGAATCTTTTAGCGATGTTCAACTAAAGTATTCATTTTTCGTAAATATTCTATCCAATCTGGAAAAGGGTTAAACTTATACTGGGCAGGTGCCTTTTCATTTACTTTAACGAGTTCGAAAAGATAAGTGCTCGGACATATTTTCATGTTTTGGGAGTCTGAACAAGGCTTAAACAAGAATTTTGGGTGTTCCTTTTTCGTAGGTTTAACGAGCCCGAAAAAATGATAAAAGTATAGTCATTCATCAAAATGGCATGTATTCAATTTAGATCCTATATTACATCCTTTATTCAATATTTAACCTGCTCAGAACACCATAAAACCATTAAATATACATGATACATGGTAAAATTAGGTCAAAAACATTAAAATATATTAAAATAATGACTTATTTTGACCATAAAAGTGAAAAAATTAATTTCATTTCTTACCATTTTCATTTTACCAAGTTGAGTGAGCTTTGAGTGGCTTTTACCTTCAATCTTCAGTAGTTGATTGCAGCCAATCTGGTGAACCATTTCCAGTACCGTCGGTTCCTGTAGGAGGTCTATCATTTCTCTTCATTTTTATGGTTTCCATTTCTCGTTTGATGCATTTTGGGGGAATTGTTTTTTATTTTTTAGGACTGAAAAGTTGCCCTCAACTCATCACACTCCTCCTATATCGGTAGGTGCAATGGGTCAGCAAATTTAACACTAATGAGGTGACCCAACACACTCACCAGTGACGGTGAGTGCGATGGGTCACTCTGTTCGAGAATGAACAATGCGATGGGCGCAACAAGGGTTTCAAAATTTTAATTATGAGTCAGTTTTTCTCCCAAAAAAATTCAAATTGTTGATTTTATGCATTTTTCATATTATTTGTAGGCATTTTACTTGAGTGAAAATGGCTTTAACCTGGAGAGAAAGGGAGCATGAGGATCAAGATATGGTTTCTATCAATGATCCAACAACAGTACAAGCTTTGAGGAACTGTGGGCTTCTAAATGTTTTTATGATTCTAGATAAGAGGGCCCAATTGGAGTTATTGGAATATTTGGTAAAATGTTGGGATATACAAGGACAATACTTCAGGATTGGAGAACACATTATCACAATAGATGTTGAATACATCTACTTCCTAACATGGATTTCAAGGAGAGGGGCTCCCATTTCATTATCTAGATTCAGGAGAGGTGGAGATATATTGAAGGATTACATTGCTATTCATTGTCAACCTCGTTCTGAAATAACTGAAGATGGGAAACTTGAGATAAAGGATGGCATTCAAGTTCCCTCAGGGCAATCCTTTTTACCATTACTTAGTTGGTAGGCAATGCATCTTTATGTTTATCTACCAAGACCCAAATGCAATATGCCTTATAATGATTGGAACCTACAATATTCAATTGGTGTGAAGGGGTCTTAGCCAATCTCAAGAAACATCTCAACATAGCAAATACAAGACGATTAAATAACTTTGGGTATGGCTCTATTGTGATATATTTTTCTTTACAGAGAGTTTCATGTCTATGACTGCAACAGGAAACTCACAAGCTTCCTATACCTAGAGAGCCTCACATGAGGCAATGAGTAGATTTGATGACACGACATGGAGGAGCATCGAAGATGACATTCACTCCTATCTTCTTTGATCGGCTATGGGAGAAAATGAATATGATTGAGGATTACCCATATGCCGAAAGTGATTTCCATGGAGACCCAGAGCTCTTTTACTTGAAGGTGAGAAATGGAATGATGCAGGTAAAAGAAAAGTCATTTTGAATATTTTTGTTTTTTGGGTTTTACAATTTTTTTTATGAATCTTTGGTTTTTGAAACCAAATATTCTGGGTTTGATCCCCAGTGGAGGCACTAAGTTGTTTGACGAATAAGTCTCTTTTGCAGACATAAGTGAACTCCCTAGATCTAGTCTCTTGATATAGAAACAACAGGAACACAAATACTACAATTTTCCTTAGAGAAATTAGAACATGCATGAAAGACCAACATGGAGTCCAATGAAAGTTATCCTCTTCTCCTTACTTGCAAGCTTTAACTCTAACTCCAAATGTTATAAATAGGACCTACAAAACAACTAAAACAAGCAAGAGCGCTCCAACATACAAATAATGTGCACTAACATCTCTAAATAATGAGTCAAGAAGGAATTTTAATACATATGCATTAATGAGACATAAGTATAGGAAAACAAAGCACTTTTGTATTAATGAAAGTAGGAGAAATTACAAACCTTTACAAATCTTTACCTTGTATATGTCTCCCAAATATCTTTTCTTTCCTTTGCCACAAGACAAGCCTTCAATCACAACTCAAGTGCATGCATGGAAAATGGACCCTTAGGCACAAACAAACAACATTAGGGCATAACTAAGAGTCTCCAAAATCCAATCCAGACTCTATGGGAGGTAGTGAATTTATAGGGTAAATAGGGTGGTTTGGGATTTACCAATATAGGACTTAGATCCACATATGGGGGAGGATAATTTCTAGTGATAAGAGATAAGATCTCAAGCATAAGAGTTCGAGATCTTATTTAATAGTAAATGGTTAAAACCACTCAGGAAGCTTCTAGAAAGAGAAGATTCAAAATTATTTTTTTATCTTTTACTGAATTCTAGAGGCCATTGCACCTGCAGCAAAGGAAACATGTGTTGGTCAATGCAGTTGCTTAGTGTACAACTTGAAACAGTGTAGGTTGGAAAGTGTGATGGGTCCAAAAATTAGGATTTTAAGTTGTTTAACCAAAAATTCTTGGAATATTTGGAGAGAGGATGCTCTAGGCTTTGCAGGGGATGAATGTTGTTAGGTCCATGTAATTTGGCACATTAGAAATGACCAAATAGACAAGGGTAACACCAAACCAATCTTTGGAGTCCTAGGACCTAGCCTTCCTGGACTCAGAGAGGTCTCTCTCTATATTTGTATAAAGATATGACTTGTTTGTTCTTAGGATGCTGATTTTAGGCTAGTTATAAGGATAGGGTTTGTTTGTTTTGTTTTGTTTGGTTGGGTAGGTTGTCAAGAAGAACAGATAGAGTGAGAGAGGTTAAAACCATTGGGCTATGGGGACATTGAAAGACTTAAAAAATACAACAATGAATCAAGGGTGTTTCATAGGCAAGTTAACAAAGCCAAATGGATCTTAGTAGCTTATGTGAGTGAAATGAACATTAAATTTGTGAAAATAGTAGGTTTAAAGGGAAATTAAGAATCCTTTAACAAATACTATAACAAGAAAGGCTTTCACATTTACTATGAATAAATAAATAACCAAAGGAAATGGCACACCATAAACTTCTCTGGTCAAACTTCACCAAGTAAACTCTAAAACAACAATTCAATAAACCCTAGAGAGTAAAGAAACCCTAAATTCTCTAGTTATTTATCTTCAGAGAAAGAAAACATGTAAGATAACAAGTGATAATAAAAGAGCAGGGAACTCCTAAATTCTTTCAGACTTCAAAGACCCTTGAAATGACTTTTCAAGATATACCAAAAGATAAGGCAAACCATAAACTTCTTTAGCCTAAAGACTAATAAGCAACACTTCAAAGAAAAACCTCAAAAATAATGTTTTAAGCTACACCAAAGGACAAGGTATACCATAAACCTCTTTGGCTTGACTCCATTGAACCATTCTTGAGATAGCAAGCTAAGTGGAACTAGAGAGCAATTAAGAATTCTCTAATCTGACCTAACAGAGGAAAACATTAGAGCAATATAAGCAGACAGACTTAAAGTGCCTCTAACAACATATCTTAAGCTAAATTTCCTATTCTATTGCAAGAAAAAGATGCACAATATGGGAAACATAAGAAGACAAGTACTAGATTAGAACAACATCACCATTAACCATGTTCATGAATCCTACAAATTTTCTTGCTCCATTTCCATTCAAGTCAAAACATTCACACAACTCCAAATCCAATTTCTTCACAACTCCAAGTCTATGATATTGAGCTCAACAATCAAACAACAACCAACATGAAGCCTCCATGCAGTATTTAACTTGAAAATGAGGAGAAAAACCCTAGCTAGGTTTCCAATGTCATTAATTACACATTAAGTCATTTTTTCCTATGAGACCATGAAAGGCCCAAGGCACAAATATCCCAAACTCATAAATGCAAAAATAACTTCTAAGCTAACTTCTGAGCTAATTTGGGAATCATTTGACCTTTAAGGCCTCTCATTAACTTTCAAAATATCTCCAAGTGTCTTTTGTTGAATTTCTGGCAATGGTGCAGTGCCAAGGTTCAAGGGCGCAGCGCCAGGCCAAGGGCACAACGCCAAATCTGGAAAAATAACATGTTTTACAGCTAAAATTTGGAGGCCTTCGCGGTGTCCAAATGAGCTCCATGATAGCTAATTGGAAAGCCAGTTCTGTATAGTTTCTAAATATTCCTTTAGTTTCCATAATGGTGTCATTTTTCCTGCTCAAAAAGCCATTCTCCCAAGACTGCTCGAGGCGTAGCGCCAGTGCTGAAAAGAGGACCGAAAGGTGATTTTTTTTCTTGTTTTTGGCCCTTTTGAGGGACCAATTATGCTCCAAATAACTTGAAACTTTCTGAGGTTGATTTTCTTGGCCTAAGGATCATGAAAATGTAAATTTTTCCTCAATTGGGTGCCCCAAAAAAGAGAGTTGCGCCAGTGGCGTTGCGTGTTTGGCCCTTTTTTCTACTAGCCAACTATCAAAAACTCAAAATTTGAAAAAATGTGCCAAAATTGGGATTCATCTTGCTGATCATGCTTCGGATGCTTGGAGGGATGTATCAACAAGAATTTCAATTTTTTGTTTCTCCTTTGCCTCTTTTAGGACTTGAATCTTTGCAAGGGCTCTTTTGAGCTTGGCCCTTGCAATTTTGTTCCTCATGGCATAATACTTTGCCATCTTCTTTTGTATGTTAATGTTTCTTTGTGTCTTCTCAAGTTGATCCTCTAGGTGCACATTGGCTCTCTCTAGCCGAGATTCCCTACAATAGCTGATCTCCATGTCAAGCAGCTCACTTGGAGTGAGCTACTTTTCCAATGGTCTCTTGCTCTCTTTCCTTGGCTAAAGCATTCTTCAAACCAATTGTCCTTGGCCTCCTCCTAGGAAGTTGTTCTTCCTCATCCTCAATGTCATCAATAGTTCCCAAGGCCTCATTGAGCTTAGCCTTGGCCTTTCCAGCCTCTTTTCGAGCTCTGATAGCTCTGACCTCATAGATGGATTTCTCTATCTCTAACTGTTGGTTTTCTACCTCAAGGAAGTTGATTACATTCTTAGCCCTACTAAGATTGGCTTGTAGATCCCTAATCTGGGAATCCTTTCTCTTGAGCAGCATGTTTGTGATCCTCTCCTCATTCTCATCATCACTGTCAAGGTGAATTAGCTGAAATTATTGTTCAATCTCATGTTCATCCTCTTTTTCATCAATGTCTTGCTCTACAACCTTTTCCTTACCTTTTTCAAGTTGTTTTTTTTATGATGAAGGTAGGGCCCCTTCCACAATCTGTGGAGCAAACACCTGCCTATGACCTATTTGATAGGTCAAAGGAAAAGGCTCTATGTCAACCATCTCAGTGTCATCTATCTCACTGCCCTCATCACTGCAATCTGCCTCACTGCAATCTGCCTCACTGCCATCTTCCTCACTGCCATCTGCCTCATTAGTCTCTTCACTATTTGATGTTGTTGTGTCATGAGATGAGGGTGGAGGGTTGTGGGAAGGTGATGGAGGATCATCATGGGGTGAAGGAATATGAGTGAGTGGATATGTAGGAACAACATGAAGTGATGGAGAAGTGGGGATGGGAGGGTTAGAAGATGAAGGAATGTGATCCGGATTTTATGCAGGAACGCAACAGAATAAACACATAACCATAAATACAGAGATGCAGCGGAAATAACACTTCATTTCATTAATATCAAATAACAGAAAGATGCTTACAGACATAATGGAAATAAAATAGCTAGGGTGCGGGTAGCGAATCTCTGAGAAGAGATGTGGTGGCTACAGACCTCTGAACTGTGTTACAATGAGGCTCGAGGGCCTATTTATTGTTGAGAAACAATGTAGAATTTGAAATGTCCAAAAACCTAACCGTAGGAGATGAGGCGCCAAAACTGTGGGCGCCCGTTTGGGTAAATTGGTGGTTCAACTTCCCGGGGGCATAACTTTGGCACCCGATCTCCATTTGACGCGTTCAATAGCTCGTTAGAAAGATCTATCCGAGGACTACAGCTGTCGGGACGAATTTTATCAAAAAATTCGCTGGCGCTTTCATACCCAAAAAACGTCGTTTAGGGCCTCAAAACGGCTCCCGAAGTTCAGGACCCGAAAAACTGCTAAAAATAGTAAGTTATGCCAAAACGGAAAAACTGAAAGAGACAATGGTGGGGGCCCAAGTGGAATAGGCGGGTGGCCACCAATATCCACCGGGATCATTATGCCCCCAAAACGGCTCCGAGAGTGGAGGACCCGAAAACCTGCTAAAAATAGTAAGTTGTGCTGAATGTGAAAATCTGCAAGAATTGATGGTGCTGGTCCAAATGGAATAGGTGGGTGGCCACCGATATCCACCTGGATCAGAATGTCCTGTTGATGATGGCCTTGTGGAGCATAAAAACTTCATTGGCAATGAAGGTCTCCCATGGAATGCCTTTCTGTTGTAGTTGGTGCATAACAACCAACTTGATAAGTGATTTATGGAAGAGACTTTGCATCTGCTGAGGATAGTCTCTCTTTTGCACTATGTAGGAGATTTTATCAATGCTTTTGTAGAGGTAATAGGGTATGTGTAGCATCCTCACTCTAGTAAAGTGCATAAGAAGCCTGATGTGGTATGAGTAAATATGGGAGAACCTTCCCTCACATGTGAAATAATTCATGATTATATTCATAATGGGTGCATATCTATCAAGAAAATGTGAGAAAGAAAAGATGACTTTTCTATGGTCTTTATACCTGGGCTTAAGATATGGCTCAAATTAACTCATGTCAAGATTGGCCTGCTTGAACCATTTCTCCCCTACACTAGGTATGCCTGTGGCATTGGCAATAGCATCTGTAGATAACTCAAAGGTGACCCTTGCAAGGTTAACTTTTTTTTCATGCAAGTTAATGATAAAAAGTCTAGTTAGCTCAAGGTGTTTTTGCACCTATTGCACCTTTTCCCAAAAATCAAAGCATCCCATGTGTTTGAAACAGGAAACAGTAAGGGGAGATGCCATTAGCTCCCTTGTGTTGAGGGGTTCAAATCTATTTATCTTTCCTCCTTTGTGCTCATGCCTCCTTGGAATTTGGGCCTCTGCACCACTGCCACTGTCTCCCTCTTCTGACATTTTGAAAACTCTATTTTTCCAACCCTAGGATTGATGTGAAAATTGAGATAAAAAAGAGGGTAATGGAATGGAAGTTTTTGCAAGTGAAGGGATAGAGTGTTATGAAGGAAATGGATGTAGGGGCAAGCTTAGATGAATGAACAACCTCCAAACAGTGTAATCCCTCTGTCTATCACTGATTTTCTTTACAGGCAGATGAAGTAATGGTAAACAGTGATTCCAAGTTTAAGCCTTAGGGTTTCCTCTTAGGGTTTCACTTCATTCATTAAGAAAACACCACAATTGCTTGAAGATGAGTGTATGTCAAGTACTTACCTCTTCCTAATGCTTTAGAAGACTTTGGAGGAAACTTGAAAGGGTTTTTAAGTGGTTTGAGCAGTAAAATTTCTTAGAAAGCCCTTCTGGCCAAGGGTACAACGCCAATGCTGAGGGTGCAACGCCAATCCTAAGCGCGCAGCACCCTAAGAAATTTGTTGTGGACCTGTCGGGCAAGAGCGCAGTGCTCTTCCATGCACGCAGTGCTCACTTCCAGGCACACAGTGCTAGTGTAAAATGTGTGGGGGGAATTTGCCAAGGGCACAACACCTGATCCTAGGCGTGCAACACCAAGACACTTTGCCCAAATTTGGCTTGAAAACTCACAATTTTTTTCCCTCTAAATGATCTTACTCTTTTGAAATGCAACAATGAATCTTTTGAGGTGTATAATGTGTAGAAATTTGAATAACTGTTAAATTATTCACCGAGATTATCCTGATCACACACTATTTGAGCTTCATGCATAATACATAACCTCTTCTACTATTTATCATCAATTTGCGGAAATATAAACAATCGCATGTGCACATTAAAACCATAAACAATCACACATATAAACACAGTATTTATGGGAAAGCTTAAAGCTGAAAACCCCCAACTATCTGTATATTATAATGATAGAGATCATGTAACAATCATAGTACAAAATCCTCACAAGCTCTCAACACTATCTCCAATTGTTACACACTACACAAGCTTAGATCATACAAAACACTTGCTCCAATCTGCTCCACCTGTTAGCCAGCCTCTACTGCGTAATTCAATATGGATAATCATGAGATCAAGGTTCAAATCCCACCAGTATGTACTGCGCAATCCTCATTGGCTTCTCAATCAATGTGTGTGCAAATCTCATGCACCAGTATAGTCGCACTGCTCTTTCACCTACCTCTTCACTGGTCTCCACTGAAACTGTCCATGCACTGAAGTTAACTGATGTATTCTTTAGTTGATTTATGAGTTAATAATTAGTGAATTAATTAATAATTAATTCACATCACTCTCACTAATTGTATCAATCAGTTAGACTAGATACAACTAGCTCAACTAAGTTAAACTGAACACAACTCCATTAATTGTCTCATCAACTCCACCAAACTCTGTCACATGAGTTCTAACTGAAGTCAACCATGCAATAGCTCCACTAAACCCTAGGAATAGCGTAATTCCTTCTGTCAGCTGCATGTGCCACATCCAGGCATCAAACTGAAGTGCTCCAAGAGGATAAGATAATGTTTAGAGTCTAAATGTTACTAAGAGCTAATAATATTCGACATATCTATTTTTAGACTGGCAATATAAAAATAGATTCCGCCCAGTATGTCTAAAAATAGAAGTCCATATATTTCTTCCGACTTGACCAACCATCCACAAATAGCATCCTGCAACTCATAGAACATGATCCATATGTCTAAAAATAGACATAGTCTAAAAATAGACTTTGTGCCAAAAATACCCTGTGGGCCCACTTAGTGAAGGCGACTCCTTTCCACTAAGCTCCTCATCTTGTTGCAATCTCAACATAATGAGCTTTTATAGGCATGTGGCATTTGATTTATCTTTGCAACCCACTTTCTAATGTTTAAAGCTTTTTCTTTTCTTACTAACTCTTTTACACCGTTTTGCTCTTCAGGTGACTGAAATGATGAATTTGACCTTTATTTTTCTCCTTGAGGCATGATAAGCTCATTTTGACAATCTTTGGATTCAAACATACAACAACATCTTCAAAAACCTCTTTTGTTCCCACCTTGGAGCTCAACTCATCTTTTGCTCATTTAGGCATGACAAGCTCATTTTTGACAAGTCTAGGATTTGATCACATAGTGGCATCTTCAAAATCCTCTTTTTCTTCCACCATGGAGTTCAACTCATATTTTTCTCATTTAGGAATGAAAAGCTCATTTTTGACAAGTTTGGGATCTAATCACATAGTGGCATCTTCAAAATCCTCTTTTTCTTCCACCATGGAGTTCAACTAATCTTTCACCTTCTCTGGCCACTTTTCCAAAACCCTAGGTGTCTGGAGTGCTTTACAGCAATCATCAGTGTTGTCTTCTAAGTTATCTATAGCCATTTCAAGTTCATTCATTTATGTCCAGTTCACCTCACCTTTTCCAATTTTCTTCAATTTATTCTGATAGAATTTCTTCATGTTTGGATTTGTGTGCTTCCTCCATGTCATTGCTGCAAGGGATCACTGTTTTTGGCACTCAACTGGATCATCAACCTCAAAACATTAGTTCTCTTCAAGAAAAAATTGTTTCCCTTTCCTTGGCTGTAAGTGGTCTTCATTCATGAGTAGACAATCTACCTTATCAGTACCTTCTGCTGATAGACCTTTCAACACTCCTGCAGAAGTGCCAAAGTTTGTCCATTTTCCTCATGTGCAGACTCTGAACTGAAGGGATAGTCTTCTTTGGAAATATTTTAGGTCCTTCTTGAATAACCATGTCTTGACATTCTATTACGTCTGAGCCAGATTCTAGCAAAGGAAAAACAATTCCTGAAACATCCAATGATGACCTTAAAACATATGAAACCCTAATTGACCTAGTGGGAGGGTTATTTGACCAAAACTTGACTAAAAATTGGATTGGAGGCTTCAAGTGAAAAACAGAGTATTTTCAAAAGTGTTGTTATTAATATCCAAAATCCAATGTACTTGATTTATCTAAAGAGCCTACAGAGATAGTTTTGAGACCATCAATGCTTGAGGGACCAGGGGAAGACGGGGATGAGGTAGCTATAGGAAATCCTAGAGGTAAAGTGGAGTTATGGACACGGGAAAAATAGGCCAATGAGGTTATAGGCAGGGAAGGAGGGTAAAAATGAGAGGTATAAACTTATGAGGAGTTTGTAGGAGCAACAGGGTAACCATGAAATGGGAAACTGATAGAATAGTGAAAAATTTTCTATAAGGATAATGAAGGCAGTGAGATTTCTGAAACTCACAATATTCAAGGAAGGTTGTTTTCAGAAATATTTAACCAATCTATATTCATCTAAAGATAGTGAAAAATATTGATGACTAATAGTGACTCCACTTGGGGAGGGCAGCTCCTTTCAAGAGGTGTCAAGAACCTCAGAGTTCAGATCTCTGGTTTTGCAGATAAAAAGCCTCATCCATGCTTGTTGATTTATTCATGTTCTTTCTTTTTTCAAGGCTGATCTTTGCTACTATTCTTTGAAGCTGTGATCTTACAATCTACAAAACATGATTGCTTCAATATCAAAACTACCTACCCATCATACTTTCCTAACATTTTTTCTTCTTTTGAGTGCATTTGGAGTTGCAAACCCTTGACATCATTTTCTTTTGAAAGCATAAAAACTATATATGTCTACCCGTATAACTTCCAAGGGCTCAGATTAGGCTGATGAGCTCTTTTATTCTCTACCTACTCTACTTATCTGTTAAGGTTAAACTGTTTGACATATCATTCTCTACCCTATCAACATAAAATTCAAAACATGACCAAATCAAGGTTAAGCTATTTGATTTTTCATGAGTTGTGGCATCTTGGACAAGTGGCACACAGATTTTATTTTTGTACAAGTAAAACTAGAAACTTGAGGGCTTATAATTTGGAGTTTGTTACCTATCCCTCTCATTTCTCTTTGGTTCAGATTTTGGGAACCAACATCTTTTCCTAACTTAGTATACTTGATAAGCCAAGTTTAGATGGTTTGGAAAATCTTGCTTTTCTAAATTATCAGTAGAAATTTAGAACTTGTTCAATCATGGTTAGGCTATATGACTGAACAAGACTTTTCTTTCTCAAAGTAGTGGCATTTGGACTTGCACCCTTTCAGAAATATTCTTTTTTTTGGTATGGGGCTTTACCTCTTCTTTTCATCTACCCTATTTTTCTTCTTTTCTTTGTTTTTGTGTTTCATTTTTTCTGATCTTTTATCCAGCAATGTTATGTACAATGAATAAACCTTCAAAATAGGAAATTTTAACAAAATAGTGCTTGAGAATCCTGCCATTGACAGGACCTCCAAATAGCTTAGTTTCATCCAGTTCTTGTAAGAAGAATGCATTGTTACCTCTAACTATATGGACCCTTCCATAGATTTTTTTAATTTTCCATGCTTGCCTTTGTCCTCTCTTCCTGAATCCCAATTCAGCACCTTGTCTCCAATCTGGAAATCATTGGATTTAGTCCTTCTGTCAAAAATCTTCATGATGTTCCCTTGCACTCCTTGTATTTTGTTGTAAACTTCTTCCCTTGATTGCTGCAAATAAGTAGTTTGGTTCAGTCTCCTTTGCATATCATTATCTTCTGATTGTACCTCTTGGAGGAGCTTCATCACTGAGATTCCCAAGGATGTTGGAAAAACTGCATCCATGCCATATACTAGTTGATAGGGAGACATGTTAATTGATTTCTTGATTGTTAATCTGTCTGCCCATAGTGCATGCACCAGTTTGCTATGCCATGACTTTTTTTTCTCCTCCAACAAATTCTTGATGATGTTTACAAACTTTTGTTAGAGGACTCAACCATCCCATTACCTTGAGGGTAATAAGCTGTAGAGTGCCCTAATGTGATGTGATACTTGTGGAAAAAGTCCACCATTCTCTTGGACTTGAATGCAGCCGTATTTTCAGTGATGATCTTTCCCGGACAACCAAATCAGGACAGAATATTGTTTTCAAGGAATTTGATGATTACCAAGTCAGTGGAATTCCTTGAAGGGATGGATTCTATCCATTTGGTGAAATAGTCAGTTGCAGTGAGGATCCATTTGTGTTGGGAAAAGGAGGTAGGGTGTATTTCTCTAATGAAATCTAACCCCACTGTTGAAAAGGAGTTTCAACCCTGATAAGATGCAAAGGAAAAGGCAATAGTTTTTTATTTCCATCAAAGATTTGGAATTTATGGAAAGTCACTACTAGCTTGTGGATATCAGGGAAAAGAGTGGGCCAAGAGAAACCAACTCTAAGGATTTTGTTGGCAGTGGTTTTCCAGTAGAGATGACCTCTGCATTCTCCTTCATGAAACTCATGCATGATTCTATCTGCATCATCTTTAAGTAAGCATTTAAGTAAGATACCAACATAATTTTTCCAATATAAAGCTTTATCTAGAATGCAAAAATTTTTAGCCTTTTGTTTCAAGAATCTAGCCTTAGTTTTGAACAAACCAGGAGGAGCATTTAGGTTAAAAAGCACATGTAATATGTCAGCATACCATAGTGAGTTCAGAAATGCTTCTTCAATAGGTGGAGTCACCAGCTCCTCTTGTTCATCCAAGGAATGTATCATGTTTATGTGCAATGCTTGAAAGTTTGCTTCAGCCATCAATTTGGCCAGTCCTTTCCCTTTGATTAGCTTGGTGGGCTTGATTTCCAAATCATACTCTAAGATGATAGCAATCCACTTACCTCTTTTACCATCAGGATCCTGAGTTAGTATGTCCTTAACAACTGCATGAGGAACAAAAGCAATGACATGTGAATGCAAGATGTAAACTCTGAAATATTTTAAGCTTTGATTAAGGCAAAAGCTTGTTTTTCCATGATGTTATATTTCAGAGGTGCATCTCTTAGTGCCTTGCTGAATAAAGATATAGGTTGTTCTTGTCCCATTATGTTCTTTTGTAGCAATACTGCAACAATAGTGTGTTCTGATGCAAATGAGAAGATGAAAAAGTCCTTGGTAAAGACAGGGCTGATTAGAACTGGTGTTTGGGTAAGTGCTTGTTTTACTAGTTCAAAGGATTTATTTGCTTCTATGGTCCATTTGACTCCTATTTATTTTTTCAGCATGTTTTTAATGTTTATTAGGAGTTTAGTTAGGTTTGGTATGAACCTTCTTAGGAAGTTGATCTTTCCAATGAAATATTGTAGCTCTTTGATGTTTCTAGGGTGGCTGATCTGTAATATATCTTCAATCATTTTTGGGTCTATCTTGATTCCTTCTTTAGATATGATGTGGCCTAGAAGTTTTCCTTCTTGGAGGCCAAACAGAGTTTTCTTAGGATTCAAAGATAAACCATACTTTATACACTTTTCAAAGACTTTTCTTAAGTGAGCTAGGTGTTCTTCATCAGTTTTTCAATAAACAGTGATGTCATCAAGGTATACCATAATGAAGTAGCCTATTTCTTCGTAAAAATCAATGTCCATGGCTCTTTTGAAAGTGGCCCCGGCATTCATTAACCCAAAACGCATTTGACATACATGAAGGTGCCCCAGGGTGTTATGAAGGTTGTTTTGTGTTGATCACTTGGAAGTAATAGCACCTGATTATAACCAGAAAAACCATCAAGCAATGATATTCTTTTGGAACCCACTACCCTTTGTATTTATGATCTATCATAGGTAAAGGGTAGTTATCTTTCAGGGAGGCTTTGTTCAAATTTCTAAATTCTATGCACAACCTAATTTCTCTTGTCTTCTTCCTCACTGACACAAGGTTTGAGACCCATTCTGAGTACCTGAGTGGGACTATTATTCTAGCATCATACATCTTCTTAATTTCTTTCTCAACTAGAGGCATTAGGATAAGGTTTGTCCTATGCAATTTCTTATTGAATGGTTTTTGGTTTTCCTTGAGAGGAATCTTGTGTTGAATGATGTTTGTGTCATAGGACTTCAAGTCCTCATAACCCCATGTAAACACATCCTTAAATTATTTGAATAGCTCAATGTATTTCTGTTTTATAAGGGGTGGCAATGTTTTGGACAGCTTGATCATTTTAGGTTCCTCTTCACTGCCTATGTTGCATTCTTCTACATCAGTTTCGATGGATTCCATTTTAGGCTTCCTAGCAACATCGTTGAAATCAAACAATTCTTCTAAGGGTGCAAGTCCTCTTGGAAATAAGTTGTATTTGCATTGCAATACCTCAAGGTCCTTTTGATCTAAATCTTCAAATAATTCTGCCTCAAGAGGGTGTTCTAGCAGATTTATATCAGCAGTACAAGGCAGCTCTGTTTTGAGTGTTTGTTTCTCAACAATGCAATCCTTTTCATGTTCTGAATCTAATTTTGGTATGTCAAATTCATTTTTGGATTGTAGGAAGTCTTCAATATTTTTGTCACCTTCAAATACTTGCCAATAATCTATGTTATCCAGGACTATAGGTCTGTTTTTGAACTTTACCATATATTGTTCATTGACATGAGGTAGTTCGCAAGTGCTGGCAACAAAGGCTAGTTCATTTGCATGGTTGTTTTGAGTTCTTGGAATAGAGGTAAGTTCATATTTTTCAAATGTTTTGAGGAGGTCTAAGGTAGCATTCCTGTATTCTCTTAGCCTAGGATTCTTGGCTGAATATTCTCCTTTGATTTGTCTACTTATTAGCTTGGAATCTCCTTGAACAAAAATCCTCTTGGCTCCTATGTTTTTCAACCATTGTAACCCTAAGAGAAGCGCTTCATACTCTACAATATTGTTTGTACGTGGGAAATATAGCTTGTAAGAGTGACCTTCATTGGTGTTGTGTATCGAAACACCTGCTTCTGAACCACCTTTGCCACAAGAGCCATCAAAGCTCATGTTCCAAAGTGTTTCAAGTTCAGATTCGCCATTATGTTGTTGTTCATGGTTGCTAGGGTTTTGGCTGTCATGTTCTTCATTTTGTGTTTGGTTTCACTGTTCTGATAGATCTTGCTCTTCCTCTTTTTCATTTACTTGTTAATTAATGTCATCTTCATTGTACAAGATAAATGAGTCAAGGTCTGAATGGATAGAATAGAGAGGGTGTTGTTTGGCCTATCTTGGCTGCTCACCATGTATTTCATGTGAGATTCTCTGTATAGTCTTCTTGTTTGGTTAAATACTGGAATTGTAGCATATGTCATGTCCATTTGTAGGTTTACTTGGAGTTTGGCTCCCCATGATCTAGATAAAATTATGCCATACTTCGGGGGAATGTCAGCCACTACAATGTCCATGGCTAGGTTATTAGCTGGTATTTGTGCCAGATTGACACATGTATTTTTTATCAAGCCCAGACATTTAACCCTACCTGAATCAAAAGAGTACAAGTATTTGTATGGTTTGGTTATTTCGAGGCCTAATCTCTCCATCACTACCTTTGGCATGAGATTGTGTGAAGCACTAGAGTCTAGCATAGCATTGTGTAAGATTTTGTCATGAATGTTCAAACTGACAGAGAACGGAGGGACAACTCCCTTTTGGAATTTTCCCTCTACTTCTGGTCCAAAAAACAACTTTGGCTTGTCATTAGTTAGATTTAGAGTATCGGTGTCATTTCCTAAGTTTAAAGATTTCAAAACTTGAGATCTATATACATCTTGAGTCACCAATTCAGTAAGGGGTATGGCTATTTTGATCTTGGAAATTTCACCCTCAATACTGAATGGTGTTTGTGTTCTTGGCATATTCACATCATTTTTATCATACATGGTCTTTTCAGCAACCTTATCTTGCTAACTTTTATTTGGAATGTTAGTTAAAGCGGTTTTTTCAGGGCCACTAGTTGATGTACTAGGGTAGCTTTGGTCACCATTATGTTGGCTGATTTTGTTTTTTCTTTGGTCAACATTCTTAGCCATGGTGTTTGTATTTTCTGTTGTCTTTCTAGGACTGTTTTCAAGGGTCTTCCTAGCAGAAATTTCTGATTTGTTCCTCTTAGGGATGTCTTGTGTTTTCCCACTTCTGAGGTCATACTGCCTATGCACCTCCATGGTGGAATTTTTAAACCCTAGTTTGTACTCCTCAGAATCCTCATATGTTCTATCAGTTTGGTTTGAGGAAAACAGACGTTGTTCTTCTTCTGTGAGAAAAACAACATCCTCATTATTGGAGTCTGTTAGATTGACATGATTTTCTTCTGGCTCCTCAGTTTCTCTCTCCTCTTCATCTACATAGTTTTCTTGGAAAGGAGGTCTGATTTGTCGGTCATTTTCTCTTTGTCTTATTTGAGGAGGGTCTTTTCTGAATTTTTTTTTTTTAATTTCTATTTTGAGGGTTTGTTTGGTTTTCCCTAGGAGGTGCTCTTTCATTCAAGTTGATTCTCTCCATCATCCTTTCCATTGTCCTAACTAGACTTTCAATTTTAGCATCAGATGTGGAGGCCATGGCTTCCTCTTTGTATGTAACCTTCTTCTCTGCTCTTAATCTAGCCCTTTTAGCATTTAGGTTGGCTTCTACACTTACTGCTTCCCTTTGCATGTCTTCTAAGGTAAGGGGATCTCTTTCTCTTATTTGATAAGACATGTCTGGATCAAATCCATCTGGAAATTTTACTAAGGCTAGGCCTTGTGGGGGTTTCATGTGGGGAGGGAGTGCATTATATACACTATTGAACCTAGTACAGTAGTCTTGGACACTTTCCCCAACATTCCTCTTAAGGTTATCATACTATGATAGGATTTGAAGAGGATTTTTGTTAGTCTCCCACTTATTTATGAATGTTTGATAAAGGGAAGGGAGGTCATGAATTATTTTAGGAGTTAAGTTTTTGAACCATTTATTTGCTTCTCCTCCTAAACGTTGGGTGAACATTCTCATTTTTATGGTCTCCTCTTCTATTTCTTGGTAGTCAAATGCATCATTCATATTGTCTACATGTTGTTGGGCAA
Organism: Pinus albicaulis; assembly: GCA_034641835.2. Taxonomy (NCBI): domain Eukaryota; kingdom Viridiplantae; phylum Streptophyta; class Pinopsida; order Pinales; family Pinaceae; genus Pinus; species Pinus albicaulis. Next base: position 429,786,574 of record CM076584.1, on the reverse strand, counting down.
TTGTAGAATCAGCTCCAGTAAAGTGAGGGATTTTAGATTGGTAGTCCTGTGGCATAGGCAGTAAAGGTCGTGGTAGTACTAGAGGGGCATACCATGCTACCATGATAGGAGGTAATGGAATCCAAGGAGGATTTACAAGAGGAGGGTTTATGAGTGGGACCGGAGGATGAAATGGAGTGGTTTGAATAGTGGATGTATGAGTGGGGGTAGCAGATGTACTTGGACCAACTAGCCGAGATTGAGCAGATTTAGATCGAAATGAGTCAAAGTGTTGGAGAAGCTTAAAATTAGAAGGAGTGGAAGGAGAGGCTTCTCTACTAGGACTCTACTGTAAGTTTGTAGGCTCAAGGTCTGTCTGGTCTATCCAATTTTGAGACTTAGTTCTGAATAGGTTTCTTCTATGGTGTAAGTCAAATTGGGTATCTTGCAAGGATGTAAGGTTTTCAGGGACAAAACTTGCTTTGTGAATTGATCTAACAATAATTGAGTCTTCAGTCTTAGAATTTTTTCTTAGGATTTTTTTTGGGTCATCAACTATAGTAGGAGGGTTTGGGTCAGGGTGAGATCTGGTGTTGATTATTTGTGAAGCCAGATTTCAGACCCACAACACAAAGAGGCTGACAGTTTATAAGAATTTGAAAACAAAACCAATCTGTATGAATACTGAATTCATAGAGTGAGTGACTGGGTTTTATTCTATTAGGATTGATTAGTGCATTCCCAGGGGAGTGTGTGAGAAACAATGGAGTCACCAGGTCTACTGGAAAGACAATGGAGTCACCAGGTGGATGATGCTAAGGGTTTTGAAGATTTTCTTGTTGTCCACCATCAACAATTGAATACCAATCTAGAGATATTTTTGGGTTTTCTGAGTTCTTTATGTAACACTAAGATTTTTAATGAGTGTTCCCTAGTGTGTTCACCATGGTGCTAGTATGGAAAATCAACCAGATATCATTCTTAGCTAACACTTGATTTATCTAAGTTTTATAGGGGATTTTTGAGTTTTGAAGGAATATTTAAGCTATTACTTACTCAGTCCCACCGTGATCACCATTATTTTAGGTCTTTGTAATTTGGCAGATTAGAAATGGCCAAATAGACAAGGGTAACACCAAACCAATATTTGGAGTCCTAGGACCTAGCCTTCTTGGACTCAAAGAGGGCTCTCTCTATATTTGTATAAAGATATGACTTGTCTGCTCTTAGGATGTTGATTTTAGGCTAGTTATAAGGATAGGGTTTGTTTGTTTTTTTTTGTTTGGTTGGGTAGGTTGTCAAGAAGAAAACCATTGGGTTATGGGGTTAGTGAAAGAATTGAAAAGGACAAAAATGAATCAAGGGTGTTTCATACGGCAAGTTAACAAAGCCAAATGGATCTTAGTAGCTTATGTAAGTGAAATGAACATTAAATTTGTGAAAATAGTAGGTTTAAAGGGAAGTTAAGAATCCTTTAACAAATACTATAACAAGAAGGGCTTTCACATTTACTATGCATAAATAAATAACAAAAGGACAGGGCACACCATAAACTTCTCTGGTCAAACTTCACCAAGTAAACTCTAAAACAACAATCCAATAAACCCTAGAGAGCAGGGAAACCCTAAATTCTCTAGTTATTTATCTTCAGAGAAAGAAAACATGTAAGATAACAAGAAAGTGATAATCAAAGAGCAGGGAACTCCTAAATTCTTTAATCAGACTTCAAAGACCCTTGAAATGAATTTTCAAGATATACCAAAAAACAGGGCAAACCATAAACTTCTTTAGCCTAAACCCTAATAAGAACCACTTCAAAGAAAAACCTCAAAAACAATGTTTTAAGCTACACCAAAGGACAAGGTATACCATAAACCTATTTGGCTTGACTCCATTGAACCATTCTTGAGATAACAAGCTAAGTGGAACTAGAGAGCAATTAAGAATTCTCTAATCTGACCTAGCAGAGGAAAACATTAGAGCAATAGAAGCTGACAGACTTAAGGTGCCTTTAACAGCATATATTAAGCTAAATTTTCTATTCTATTGTAAGAGAAAGATGCAAAATATGGGAAACATAAGAAGTCAAGTACTAGATTAGAACAACATCACCATTAATTGTGTTCATGAATCCTTCAAATGTGCTTGCTCCATTGCCATTCAAGTCAAAACATTCACACAACTCCAAAGCCAATTTCTTCACAACTCCAAGTCTATGATATTGAGCTCAACAATCAACCAACAACCAAAATGAATCCTCCATGCAGTATTTAACTTGAAAATGAGGAGAAAAACCCTATATAGAGTTCCAAAATTTCATTCATTACACATTTAAGTCATTTTGTCCTATGAGATCATGCAAGGCCCAAGGCACAAATATCCCAAACTCATAAATGCAAAAATAACTTCTAAGCTAACTTCTGAGCTAATTTGAGAATCATTTGACCTTTAAGGCCTTTCAATAAATTTAAAAATATCTCCAAGTGTCTTTTGTTGACTTTATGTCAAGGGCGTGGCGCCAAGGTTCAAGGGTGCAGCGCCAAATCTAGAAAAATAACATGTTTTGCAGCTAAGATTTGGAGGCCTTCCCAGTGTCCAAATGAGCTCCATGATAGCTCATTGGAAAGCTTGTCCTGTCTAGCTTCCAAATATGCCTTTGGTTTCCAAAATGGTGTCCATTTTCTGTCTAAAAAATCCATTCTCCCAAGACTGATCAGGGCACAACGTCAGTGCTGAAAAGAGGGCAGAAAGGTGATTTGTTGCTTGTTTTTGGCCCTTTTGAGGGACCATTTCTACTCCAAATGACTTGAAAATTTCTGAGGGTTATTTACTTGGCCTAAGGATCATGAAAATGTAAATTTTTCCTCAATTGGGTGCCCCAAAAAAGAGTGCAGTGCCAGTGGCGCTGTGCGTTTGGCCCTTTTTCTGCTAGCCAACTGTCAAAAACTTAAAATTTGCAAAAATGTGCCAAAATTGGGATTTATCTTATTGATAATGTTTGGGATGCTTGGAGGGATGAATCAACAAGAATTCCAAGTTTTTCTTTCTCCTTTTCCTCTTTTAGGACTTGAATATTTGCAAGGGCTCTTTTGAGCTTGGCCCTTGCAATTTTGTTCCTCATGGCATAATGCTTTTCCATCTTCTTCTGTATGTTAATGTTCCTTTGTGTCTTCTAAAGTTGATCCTCTAATTGAAAATTTGCTCTCTCTAGCCAAGATTCCCTATCATAGCTGATCTCCATGTGAAGCAGCTCACTTAGAGTGAGCTGCTCTGCCAATGTAGTCTCTTTCTCTCTTTCCTTGGCTAAAGCCTTCTTCAAACCAATTGCCCTTGGCCTCCTCCTAGGAAGTTGTTCTTCCTCATCCTCAATGTCATCAGGAGTTCCCAAGGCCTCATCTAGATTAACCTTGGCCTTTCCAACCTCTTTCTGATCTCTGATAGCTCTGACCTCACAGATGGTTTTCTCTGTCTCAACTGTTGGTTTTCTACCTCAAGGAAGTTGATTAAATTCTTAGCCCTACCAAGATTGGCTTGTAGATCCCTAACTTGGACATCCTTTCTCTTGAGCTGCATGTTTGTGATCCTCTCCTCATTTTCATCATCACTGTCAAGATGAATTAGCTGAAATTCTTGTTCAGTCTCATGTTCATCCTCTTTTTCATCAATATCTTGCTCTACAACCTTTTCCTTACCTTTGTCAAGCTGTTTTGTTGATGATGAAGCTAGGGCCCCTTCCACAATCTGTGGAGAAAAAACCTGCCTATGACCTCTTTTATAGGTCAAAGGAAAAGGCTCTATGTCAACCATCTCAGTGTCATCTGTCTCACTTCCCTCATCACTGCCATCTACCTCGTTGCCATCTTCTTCCTCACTGCCATCTGTCTCATTACTCTCTCACTGTTTGATGTTGTGGTGTCATGAGATGAGGGTGAAGGGCTGTGGGAAGGTGATGAAGGAGGATCATCATGGGGTGAAGGAATGTGAGTGAGTGGAGATGTAGGAACAACAAGAAGTGATGGAGAAGTAGGGATGGGAGGGTTAGAATACGAAGGAATGTCCTGTTGATGATGGCCTTGTGGAGCAGTAAAAATCTCATTGACAATGAAGGTCTCCCATGGAATGCCTTTCTGTTGTAGTTGGTGCATAACAACCATCTTGATAAGTGAGTGATGGAAGAGACTTTGCATCTTCTGAGGACAGTCTCTCTTTTGCACTATGTAGGACATTTTATCAATGCTTCTATAGAGGTGATAGGGTATGTGCAACATCCTCACTCTAGTAAAGTGCATAAGCAACCTGATGTGGTATGAGTAAAGACGGGAGAACCTTCCCTCACATGTGAAATAATTCATGATTATCCTCATCATGGGTGCATATCTATCAAGAAAATGTGAGAAAGGAAAGATGGATTTGTTGTGGTCTTTATACCTGGGCTTAAGATATGGCTCAAAGTAACTCATGTCAAGATTGGCCTTCTTGAACCATTTCTCCCCTACACTAGGTATGCCTGTGGCATTGGAAATAGCATCTGTAGATAACTCAAAGGTGACCACTACAAGGTTAACTTATTTTTCATGCAATTTAATGATAAAGAGTCTAGTTAGCTCAGGGTGGTTTTTCTCCTACTGCACCTTTTCACAAAAATCAAATCATCCCATGTGTTTGAAATAGGAAATAGTGAGGGGAGATGTCATTAGCTCCCTTGTGTTGAGGGGTTCAAATATATTTATCTTTCCTCCTTTGTGCTCATGCCTCCTTGGAATTTGGGCCTTAACACCATTGCCACTGTCTCCCTCTTGTGACATTTTGAAAACTTTGTTTTTCCAACCCTAGGAATGATGTGAAAATTGAGATAAAAAAGAGGGTAATGGAATGGCAGCTTTTGCAAGTGAAGGGACAGAGTGTTATGAAGGAAATGGATATAGGGACAAGCTTAGATGAATTAACAACCTCCAAATAATGTAATCCCTCTGTCTATCACTAATTTTCTTTACGGGCAAATGAAGTAATGGTAAACAGTGATTTCAAGTTTAAGCCTTAGGGTTTCACTTCATTCATTAAGAAAGCACCACAATTGCTTGAAGATGAGTGTATGTCAGGTACTTACCTCTTCCCAGTGCTTTAAAATACTTTGGAGGAAACTTGAAAGGGTTTTGAAGTGGTTTGAGTGGTCAAATTTCTTAGAAATCCATCCTGGCCAAGGGTGTAGCGCCAGTCCCAGGTGCACAGCGCCTTAAAATTTGTTGTGGGCCTATCGGGCAAGAGCGCAACGCTCTTCCAGACGTGCAGCGCCGGTGTAAAATGTGTGGGGGGAATTTTCCAATGGCGTAGCACCCGATCCCAGTCGCGCAGTGCCAGTCTAAGCGCGGAGCGCCAAGACACTTTGCCCACATTTGGCTTGAAAACTCACAAGTTTTTTCCCTTTGAATGATATTGATCTTTTGAAATGAAACAATGAATATTTTGAAGTGTATAATGAGCTTTTATAGGCACGTGGAATTTGATTTATCTTTGCAACCCACTTTCTAATGTTTAAACCTTTTTCTTTTCTTACTAACTCTTTTACACTGTTTTTCTTTGCAGGTGACTGAAATGATAAATTTGACCTTTCTTTTTCTCCTTGAGGTATGATAAGCTCATTTTGACAATATTGGGATTCAAACATATAGTAGCATTTTCAAAAACCTCTTTTGTTCCCACCTTGGAGCTCAACTCATCTTTTTCTCATTTAGGCATGACAATCTCATTTTTGGCAAGTTTGGGATCTGATCACATAGTGGCATCTTCAAAATCCTCTTTTGCTTCCACCATGGATTTCAACTCATATTTTGCTCATTTAGGCATGAAAATCTCATTTTTGACAAGTTTGGGATCTAATCACACAGTGGCATCTTCAAAATCCTCTTTTGCTTCCACCATGGTGTTCAACTCATCTTTCACCTTCTCTGGCCACTTTCCCAAAACCCTAGGTGTCTGGAGTGCTTTACAACAATCATCAGTGTTGTCATCTAAGTTCTTTATAGCCCTTTCGAGTTCATTCATTTATGTCTAGCTCACCTCACCTTTTCCATTTTTCTTCAATTTATTCTGATAGACTTTCTTCATGTTTGGCTTTGTGTGCCTCCTCCATGTAATTTTTGCAAGGGATCACTGTTTTTGGCACTCAACTGGATCATCAAGTTCAAAACCTTATTTCTCTTCAAGACCAAATTGTTTTCCTTTCCTTGGCTGTAAGTGGTCTTCATTCAGGAGTAGACAATCTACCTTATCAGTACCTTCTGCTGATAGACGTTTCAACACTCCTACAGAAGTGCCAAAGTTTGTCCATTTTCCTCATGTGCAGAATCTGAACTGAAGGGATAGTCTTATTTGGAAATCTTTTAGGTCCTTCTTGAATAACCATGTCTTGACATTCTATTACATCTGAGCCAGATTCTAGAAAAGGAAAAATAGTGCCTAAAACATCCAATGATGACCTTAAAACATATGAAACCCTAATTGACCTAGTGGGAGGATTCTTTGACCTAATCTTGACTAAAAATTGGCTTGGAGGCTTCAAGTGAAAAATAGAGTATTGTCAAAAGTGTTGTATTGAAGATCCAAAATCCAATGTACTTGATTTATCTAAAGAGCCTACAAAGATAGTTTTGAGATCATCAATTCTTGAGGGACCTGGGGAACATGGGGATGAGTTAGCTATACAAAATCCTAGAGGAAAAGTGGAGTTATGGACAAGGGAAAAATAGGCCGATGAGGTTATAGGCAGGGAAGGAGGGTAAAAATGAGAGGTATAAGCTTATGAGGAGTTTGTAGGAGCAACAGGGTAACCATGAAATAGGAAACTGATAGAATAGTGAAAAAGTTTCTATAAGGATAATGAAGGCAGTGAGATTTATGAAACTCACAATATAAAAGGAAGGTTGCTTACAAAAATCTAGAACCAATCTATAGTCATCTAAAGATAGTGAAAAATATTGATGACTAACAAATGCAAAGTGTCAATGGATGTTTATTGATCCAGTGTCTAGGCCATTTGATTGGATGTGAAAATAATAATTGTAACACCTTTTTTGCACTATCCATTTCACTGCTTTTGCCTCTATTTCCACACTCTAAATGTCTACTTATCACTAGGAAATTTGACTATGACTTTATAGGAGAAATAAATTGAAATCTTCATCAAACAAGAGAGGTTTCAATACATGTTCATTGAGATGTTAGTTCCTATGAAATACTTAAGATTGTTGTAAGTATATGTGGTGCAATCCTTTTCAACTATTGGTTGATATTTGATCATACATGAATAATTTATTGATTTTTCACCACTGCAAAAGTCATCTTGGCCAGGTACTCTAATTTTGTGTCAATGCAACTCCTTGTACTTCTTGTATGTCAGGCTTGCACTAATATTATAATTGTTATTCTTGGTCGAAGGATTAATTTAAGCATTGAAAAGATTTATTTGCTTCAATATGTGACCTCTTCTCTTCTCTAAACCATTGTCTCTCCTCCTAGATCATAACTTCCTCAACGTCCCATTTTACAACAATCTATGTCAACAAGGTGTATTTTTCCCCAAACTCCAACATCATTTATTCTGTGTCAGTGAGGTATTTGATTAAGCTATGTTGTAACTTGAGTTGGTTTCATGTCAATGCAAAGTATCTTGGCCAATTGCTCAAAATGGTTGACATGGGTGTCACAAAAATAGTTTTTGTCTCCAAGTTCTTGATTATTTGTTTGAATTTAACAAATTTACTTTTAGTATTACCTTTTTTGGTTGATATGTTCTTATCAACTCTAGTATTTCACTTATTGTTGATATTTCTTTAATTTTACATCCATTTCCACTAGTTGATGGAATGGGAATTAGAAGGATTCTAGTCAGTCAGTTTATAGGTTGGGTGGACCAATTTTGAGCTTCTCTTATGCCAATTTGATGCACTCTTTCGATATCTGCTTCTCTCTAATTATTTTAAATTATGTTTCTCATTCCCTTCTTAATGTGTTCCTCGATCTCTATATTTCTTCTTTATTTATATCATTATAATAGTTCAAATTTGTGATTGTCAGAAACCTCCCATGGGTTGAATGTGACTAGAATAGTTCATATTATCCCCTCAATTAGTTTGAATGTGGTCCATGTTTTAGTGCTTATTTTTCATGTCGTTTAGGACTTATTTATGTCAGTTCAATTATTGGTCTTTTTTGTACTATAGGAGTCAGGATATTTTCATCCTTGGTTTTGTCATTTTATTTCCCTTACAAAGTTTCATCTATATATATAGGGTTTGTTGTTGTTGGGACAATTTTTTAAAACACTAGCTCTACTTTCTTTGTCTATGCATTTTCTTGTTCGACCTCCATTTCCTCTATTTGTTACTCCTCTCTTTACTTCTACTCATTATATGCTTCATCGATTTTCTCCTTATCTATTGAGTTTGGATCTAGATGAGTTGAAAATTATAGTATAGTTGATTCTCAAGATCTAGTTGATTTTTCCTAATGGGTTGCTACTTTTGTTGAATTAATTCTATGTGGGTCAGGTCCTGAGGTTCCAAAGTTGGAAAATCCACAGATAACTCAACTGTCTCTTGTTATACATCCTATTTTCCACCTTCACTCCTTGTAAAATCCTTAGAGTTATGTCGTCATTTGGTTTGCCTTACTTTGACTAAGAAGTCTCCCCCTACTTTTCTTTTCCCTTATCCTTATTTGGTGGGAGAAGTGGTGGCTCATCTAAGTTATTTTGTTTTAATATTTGCAAGGATCTATCAAAAAAGACCTACTTTTCCGCTATTTTTGGTGACAATTAGTTTGTTATAATATTTGCACGGATCCATTAGATGAGACCTCCTCTGCCACTACTGCTAGTGACACTAGTGATGATTCCTTAGTCAAGTTGACGTTTATTGATCGCCTTATTATTGATCGCTTGGGCACTAGATTCAATTTTTTTTATGGTTTTAATACAACAATGGTTGTTTGTTGTTTTCCTTTGCCTATTATAGTCATTTTAAGCTCAATTTTCATTTTCTTGGCTTATGCGACTTTTCCCTTTATTGTTGTTCATGTGTTTTCATGTCACATATCAAATGGAGTGATTTTGAAACAACAAGCTTTTAGTCAATTTTAATGTTGCATATATTCTTCACACAAGCCCAACAAGGATTTTTTCTCTTTTTGAACAAAGAGAAGAAAATAAAATACATCAAAGAGATATAAATTTATTATTTTCATATTCTCATTCGATAGACTTATGTCCTAGCTTCTTCTAGTATTTTGCAAAATCAAAAACAAAGACCATATGCCAAAGATATCATCATGTTCCCCTCATATCCCCATTAATTCCATCATTTTTCATAATCAAAAGCAAAGAACATTTCCAAAGACATCATTATTTACTTCTTCTCTGCACACTTCACACTCCATGCTTTATTAATTAGTCAAATTTTCAATCAATTTTACCCTTATTTACTTTTACTTGTTCACCTTACTTCTGCATTATATTATTTCTCATATTATTTTTATCCCTTATGGCACATGGTAACCTGTTGGGTATATCACGGGACGACACTTGGAAGGTATTAGTTGGACACATATGACTAGGAAATGACTTAGCACAATGACTTGGCAATGAGGCAGTAAAAAATACTACATTATGCGTAAGCTATGTAGGGCTATGTGCCTCTTTATACTTTATATAAAAATAGTATAAGGAGTCCCTTTTATTTTTAAATCATTATAAATTCCATCCCATAATGCATGTGGGATCAGTAGGATGGATTTATAAATCAAAATTCCAATATTTATGTGGATTAGATCAATGATTTTTAAGTCACTCTATGCAGATAAACGAAGGTTTAGTCGTGAACTTTCAAAGTCCATAACTTGAGTTCTCAGTGTCCAATTTGGGAAAACAAGATATTTATGGAAATTTGGAGGAATGAAGAAATCATTGGAAGTAGTATTGTTGTCACTACTACAACGCCGTCCAAATTTTTTGCTTACATTCAAATTTTGGAGCTTTATTTGACCTTGAAATTTATCATTTCTAGCAGTAAGAACCACCCCATGTATATTCTCTAAGTTTCCTAGTCCCTTTGTGAAGAAAACTCAAGTGTCTTCTTTTGGCATGGGAAGTGTCACACATCGTAAAAATCAGAGTTATGGTTCATTTCACAGGGAAATTTTGGTGTCGATGGATCCTTTTTATCATATCAAGATGTATTATTCCCATTCCCAAAGTTTCATGCACTATCATCACTGTCGTCGCAAAGTGTATCTTAAGTGTCACACTTGGAGTAGTACATTGTTTTGTCATCGAATTAAAGGGACCATGTTGTTTTTGAGTGTTGAGGGTTTAATGTTGTGTCGTCAATTGATATGATTGTGTGACCATGTTCAAGTCCTAACTTGGTTTCATATATGGTTCATTGATCCCACACTTAGCCAAATCCTGGAAAATTTTCTGCCCGACCAACTTGAGTTCACTCTGCCCTTCTTGAACTGCACATTATGTCGTGGAAAGTCTCAAGCATGCACCCTTACCTCTTGGAACTGTGTAATTCACAATTTATACCTCCAAGGACTATGCATTGTGCAATCATAGTGTTTAATCCTAACCTCCTAACCCTGAAAACCACACAATCAATCCTCCTTGTCAGTCTCCTTCTGCACATTGAAAAATCCAAACCTGAAGTCTACCTCCTTGGCTCCCTAAACTGTACAACCGCACAATCTACTAGCCTCCCTCTCTCCCGAATTGTGCATTGCACAGTTTCTGTAGGAAAGCATGCCTCACTATGAACCTCAACTATGTAGAATTCCTGCCCATGCCTCCAGTGTTGCGCATTGCGCAGTCATAAGCCTCAAGACCTCATTCCTAGACCCTGGAACTATGGACTATGCAATACTTGAGACTTCCTCCCAGTCGAGTACCAGTTCTAGTTTAATCGATTATTTTCATGAAGCATGTTAGACTAGGAGTTTTTCGGGCTAATGTTGTCTTTTCATGAGTGATTTCCAACTACAGGAACTACACCTTCACATGATAGGTTAATGATCAAGGAAAAAGAGAAGGAGACTATATTATAGGGCACTTATGAAGCTGCAAGGACAAGTTGATCATTGAATAAGAAGATGAAGGGACAGTAGATTGCGACAGAAGTTGAAGATCAAGATCATAGTGAAGAATCCCTATCTTCAATCCTTATGGAGGAGGAATAGGAAGAGAATGTATCATATCTCATGAAGAAACAAATATAGTAGTAGAAAGAGTGGCTTGACATTGATATATCATCAACAAGTACATGTCAGCAATGCCATGCCATGTTTTGTCAAGGTGTCACTTCAAGGTGTCATACGAGTCATATTTTTCCACACAATTTGTGGATATAATCATGTAATTTTCAACAATATGAGAAATTTAATGTAAAGTGGAAGTCCAAAAGTCACCTATAGAATGTGAAAAGTCATGTAGAAGTCAAATAGTCTCATGGAAATTCGAAAAGCTAGATGGAAGCTCAAGAGTCATGAGGGGAGTCCAAGAGTCACAAGGGAGGTGGAGAGTCACCTCATTTGTTATCTATACACCCTCATAGCTCAAGCAAAGGACTTTTCACCTTGGCCTCTCCTACTTGGTGTTGGCCACCTGTAAATTTTGGTCTATCAAAAGGTGGCCAAAACATGTTTTCAGCCTTCAAGAAACACTTTCCTGGCCAAAATGTTATCTCTTGAAGCCTGAAGATGATCTCATGCTCATGTCTCAAGGTTTTCACTGCTATTTCCCAGAAAACTCAAAATTCTGCTACAAATTCCAATAGAAGACTGCTGCAATATCCTCCTTCTTTTCCCCTTTTTCCTCTCAGAGACTAGCCTTCATATTTTTCATCATTTTCCTTTGTTTTCCATTTTCCTCACCTTCCTTTCATAAAAATTTGCCTTTGCAGAGTTCCAAACTTCTTTTGAACTCTGTCGAAACCCTCAGAAACCTTTGAAAATCACTGAAAATCCGTAAAAACCCATTTCTTAAGGGCTGTCTCTACCGAAGCCTAAACTCCTGTCCCCAATACGCCTCATCATAAAAACCAAGCGCCAAACCCATGAAGCACTAATCGCATCGGAAAGATTCAAGGGTGCATGTTTGTGAGCCATTTCAAAATGCCGATTGCGATCAGTCCCTTTGTCCTAAACCGCAGATCATATTGTTATTTCATTTACCTGGGGGCTCGCAATCGGGCGCTAAACCATTGAAAAATCCCTCTCCGATCAATATTTTCCTTTGTAAACCCAAAAAACCCACTTTCAGAAGTTTTAAGTTAAAAACTTAAAGCCACGTGATAAATAAAAATGGGTAGAACAAAAAGACCGATGCGCAATCACATCGGAGAAGTTACAAATGGGTTGATTGAAAGACCGCGCCCGAATTTTCCGATTGCGATTGGCCCTAGTTATATAAAGCCCCGGGCCCATGGTACTCCATACACCCAGTGGCCCCGCAATCAGGCGCCAGCCTATCATATATATATTCCGCCCGATCCACTCAAAACCTTGGTTTTTATTGAAATTTATGGGTTTCTCACAAAGTATAAGGGTCCCGCCGGTGCAAGAAATCAAAGGATCTGGACCGTTGATCTAGACCCGATCTAACGACCAGCACTCAATCGCATCACTGCGTTCCAATCGCATCCCCTTTGCTGCCCTCCCCGATTGCGATCCTCCGATTAAATCTGGGCCGTCCATCTCCCTGATGATCGGACGGACAGTGCTCAATCGCATCACAATGTTTCGATCGCATCCCCTCTTCCGCGCACCCCGATTGCGATCCTCCGATCAAATCCTAGCCGTCCATCCCCCTGATGATTGGACGGATAGCGCTCAATCGCATCGCAATGTTTCAATCGCATCCCCTCTAACGCACACCCCGATTGCGATCCTCCGATAAAATCCTAGCTGTCCATCCCCCTGATGATCGGACGGACAACGCTCAATCGCATCTCAATGTTTCAATCGCATCCCCTCTTCCGCACACCCTGATTGCGATCCTCCGATCAAATCCTAGCCGTCCATCTCGCTAATGATCGGACGGACAACGCTCAATCGCATCGCAATGTTTCAATCGCATGTTTTGTTGTGACCTGCCGATTGCGATCCTCCGATTAAATCTGGGCCGTCCACGTGTCCAGATCGGATGGTCCCAGATCACCCCCACCGTTGCTCATCGCGCGATCGACGGTTCTGTTTTATTCTTCCTCCTGCGTCATTTAAAATTCCTCTCAGTTAATCTCCACCATTGGATGATGCCATCCGACGGTCCTGCTCTCTTCCTACGCCTCTGAAGCAGTAAAACCAAATACGCAGGATTTTATAACAAATTGTTTGTATTTTGCAGGTTTTGATTCGAAGTTTTATCAATGTTTCATAAGCATTGATAGCACATAAAGGCCTGCGCGGCCCCTGAACATCAACAAGACACTGTTTTGATTAAAAAACAGTTAAAGAGTATCAGCGCCGAAGACAAAACATATCAGAACCGGAGATTGAAGACCCAAACACAAATCTCAAGCAAAGTAAAGTGTTTGGGAAGGAGCGAAGACATCTGTCGAGCTGAGAAATTCCCCACCGCTATAAGAAGAGGCTAATTGAACCCTCTACAGCTCCAAAAGACACCTGCAGTCTCGTTGAGATCAAAGACCGCCGAACAATTAATACTAATTGAGCTATCTTATCTCTAATTGTCGGCAGAACCATTCGAGAAGATTAAAGAACAGTTCAGAAGCATATATTTAGATCATTTCATCTCGGGAAGTAGAAATAAAGTCACTCCAGCATGACACTGAGCTTCAAAGGATAGCATACTTCCCACCGATTTTAATCTTAAGTGTAACTCAATTAATGTAGGTTAACACCTATAGATTTCTTGATCGATGCCCTCAAAGCACCGAAGAGTCATCTTCTGTATTAATTGATCCAAACAGATCTTTTCATAGTTGACCACTGCCTCATTCTTCTATAAATACCTCTGTAGAAGATGAGCAAAGGGTTGGTCTCGGGACATCTGAACGCATGTAATAGTCATTCTGAAGCCACTGATGCCCTGTTCTGTAATTGAAAGATACATAAGCTGATATGAGAAGTTCAAAGCTGTAGAGACCCACCAGGCTTGTTGATTGTAACTGGTCTGAACATCAATACAAGCTGCTGATTCATGGAATTCTGAAACTATGTCAATGGTGATGTGTTCCTTACTGTCAATTGTCGTTTTACTTAATGTTTTCACTCTGTTCACTTTCTCTGATAAAGAGCAGCAAACATAGAGTTAGGATATACTCTCCACGGTACCCTACTCTCACTGAAAGCTTTATTTTCTATGTTTTCTTCATTTGAATGTCCTCTTTGAAGAGTTTATTAATGTAGGTTAGTTTAAAAGTACTTCCCTGATCTAGATAGCTCTTTGAGATGAATGTTCTCTTTGTTATCCTTGGAGTTTATCAATGCAGCGTAGTTTAAAAGTACTTAGCTGATCTAAATTGCGCTTTGTGATTATCATCTGTGTTCCCTTATCGAATATGCTGAAGCAGGCTGGTTTAAAAGCACTTACCTGATCTTAGGTTGTTCGAACTGTTTTTTAAATGTTTCTGATGGAAAGTACTTCAATGCAGGCTAGTTTAAAAGCACTTACCTGATCAACAGAAATACTTTTATGTTTCTCCTTAAGTACATGTTGAAAGCAAGCTAGTTTAAAAGTACTTACTTGATCTTAGACTGTGCTTTGTTTTTTCATTTGTTTAAGTCTTTCACTTCCTATTTGTTTCACCCCATTAATCACCTTAAGAGATCCTTTGATGTAAATGACTTGCTCCATGGATCCTTCTTGAATTTGCTATCCAATTAAATCCTCCTATGACTCCATATCCCAATGGGTTAAAGCTATCGTTGTCCTTTGCTATCAACTAAAACATTCCTTCATTTGCAGACCTCTTCACCCTTTATTTTGAACTGCTTTCACCTTCACCATGTCTTCGCCCAACCAAAAAAACAAACAAAACAAACCCCCCAGGCTCTTCATAACTAGCCTAATATCATAATTTCAGTCTTTAAAGATCACATCTTTGAACTCATTTATAGAGAGATCCCTCTCTGGATTCAGGAGGGCTAGATCCTTGAATCCCAAAGCGGTTTGATGTTACCTCTACAGTTGGACTCTGCCAATCTTGCTAATTACAGAGTGATAACATAATGGCGACTCCACTGGGGACCCCTGAGTATTTCTTCGATTAGAAGACAATCATAAGATACCAGATATCCCTTGCTAACTGAAAATTAACTCAGAAAAACCCAAAAATATTTCAGATTGGTATTTAATAAACATGGTAGTGGACCATAACACCTCTTACCTCTAAAAAGGAGCTAAAAACTTCCACTTGGCGACTCCACAATCCTGAACAGACCTTAGGACTCCACTGGGAAGAACCCTCATTACTATACTATCCTTCAAACTCAGTCAGAGGACTGTAGGATTGAAATTTGTGTAAAACAGATTAGTTAACCTCTCAAAGATTGTCATACCTGGTTGAACTTTTCTTGTTATTTGGGTCTAAAAAATTACAGCATAGTGGCTCCTAGAAAGATTCACACTAGAGCCCATCCTGACCCGGATCCACCTGAAATAGTTGATGACCCAAAAAGCATCCTTTGGAAGTCTCCTAGGATTAAATTATCAACTGTTTTCAGATCACCCTTGAGAGCTAATTCTGTCCCAGAAAATCTTTCAGCTCTACAACAATCACAAGAAGACTTAGTAAATCCTTTTAGAACTAGGTCTCTTGGTGATTTAGATCAGTCAGATTCCGAGTCTTTGCCTTCTTCTCCTAATACAAGTACACATCTTGGTAATAGAGAGACTACACCACCTAATTTACACTTCCTCCACAATCTAGGTGTCTCTCATCCAAGATCCGCTCAGCAATCTATCCCTGGTCCATCCATTTCTTCTCACCCTGTATCCACTGTTCCAACCACTCCCCTCCAACCCACTTTCACTCTTGTTAATCCACCTCCACCTCCTGCCATGGCTGCATGGTATGCCCCCTTAGTTCTTCCCGTACCTTTAGTCAATCTACCACAGGACTATCTGTCCAAAATTCCATTGTATGATGATAGTGGTGCCACTACTGCATCACAACATGTGGATAACATGAATGACTGCTTTGACAGAAATGAGATTGCTGATGATTCTGTCAAAATGAGATTATTTGCTCAAAGTTTGGGAGGAGAAGTAATAAAATGGTTCAAAGGCTTAGCCCCTCATAGTATTAATGACCTTCAAGGTTTCCATCAATCTTTCTTAAACAAATGGGAAGTGAGGAAGAATCCTCTCCAAATCTTGGCTGACTACAACAATCTCCACAGGAACCCAGGGGAAAGTGTACAGGCTTATTGTACTAGATTTAACAGTATCTATAATGCACTTCCCCCAGAACTAAAACCTCCGCAAGGCTCAGCTTTGAACAAATTTCCTGAAGGTTTTGACTCCGACATGACCTATTCGCTAAGAGAGAGAGACTTTACAACTCTTGAAGATATGCAAAGGGGTGCTCTTTCTGTCGAAGTCAATCTAATAGAGAAGAGAGCAAGAATGAAAGCTGAAAAGAGAGTATCTTTTAGAGAGGAATCCACACCTTCCACTTCAAACTCAAAGATGGAAAGAATTATGGAAGAGATGATGAAAGAGATGAGCATAATTAAGAGAACACAAGCAAGCCTAAACCAAACTGCTTCTCAGAATAGAAACCAGAACCAGAATCAAAATTTAAGAAGAAACCAACTTCCAAATAGACCTAGAGAAGATGATCATCAGATCATTCCTCCCTTTCATCAAAACTATATAAGTGAGACAGAGGAAACAGGTGAGATAGCAGAGGAAAATGATATCAACATGCTAGGGGTAGATAACGATGGCTTTGAGATTCATTATGAAAAGAAACGAGGTCTATACACACCTTATGATGACAACAGGGATGATGATTGACATTGTTATCAAGATATGGAAAATGTCATCATAGAGCCTCACAGAGAATATGACCTTAGAAGCAAAGCCAGTCAAAAAACTCCCAACACTAAAACCTCTGACAAATCTTCACAAAATAGCACCACAACCAAATGTAAAAATGTCAATCAAAAGGATAAAACAGTGGCTGTTGATTCTGGTAAAGGTAAAGAGAAAGACAATCCAAATTTTGAAAAGCAGGATGCAGATCTTAGCAGTACTAACACTTCAGTTAGTACTCCTGTCAAAACCATTTTATCAAATGTAAATAGAACAAATCAGCAAGGTGATGTTGCTGAAAGACTAGTAGCTAGTAAGACTGAGGCAAGTTCTTCAAAAAACCAAATTCCTTTCAGCCTAGAACAAGAACTTTCAAAAATTAAAATCTCTGTTCCCCTTACTGAGTTAGCTTCCCATAATGTGTACAGGACCCAAATTCTGAAGGCTTTAAACATAGAGGACCAGAATGACACAATAAATTATAATGATGACCAGCCATAGCTCATTTTTGGTCCTAAAGTTGAAGGGAAATTTCAAGAAGGGATAGTACCTCCATTCTACGTCAGTCTGAATGTTCATGACAAAATTCTACACGATGCTATGCATGATTCCGGAGCCTCACATAATCTTATGCCAAAGGTGATAATGGAAAGGCTATGACTAGAAATAACCAGACCTTACAAGGATTTATATTCCTTTGATTCAAGCAGGGTCAAATGTCTCGGCCTAATTAAGGACCTCTATGTGAATTTGACTCAAATCCCAGCCAAGTGCCTAGTTATGGATGTAGTGGTGGCCGATGTCCCCCCTAAGTATGGCATGTTGTTGTCTAGATCGTGGGGTGCCAAGCTGCAAGGTACAATGCAGATGGACGGGACATATGCCACTATTCCTGTTTTTAACCAGCCTAGAAGACTATACAGAGAGGCACACATGAAATTCATGGTCAGTAGCCCAGAAAAACCTGAAAACTGTCCCATCTACTCTGTCCATACTGACCTGGACTCGTTTATCCTTGACCATGATGAACCTTCGAATAAGTCAGAGCCAGAAGACAGTAACGCAGATAACCTGTTAGAGGCCCCAAATCTAGAAATGAATGCAGTTCTAGACATGGATGAAAACGAAAGGGAAACTTTCGAACAATGCATTGAAATGACAAACCAAAATGAATATGGCCAAGATGGCCAACAACAAACGCCCCATCGAGTTCATCTCCATGAAAGTCCTAAGGAACGAGGCCCAGTACAACAACTTGTTGACCTTAAAACAGAACATGACGCTGAAACAGTTGGCGAGCAAGTCACTACAATAGGATTAATCGCCGATGAAGCTCAAGAAACACCTAACTCACAAGTATCAAAACAGTTTGATGCATTTGAAGATATTAACGAAACAAATGAAAGTCTCGACCCACAAGTCATGTGCCCACGGCTCTCGAAACTTGAAACTCAGGAAAACAACCTTCAATACAGTGAGGAACTTGAAAATGAGACACAAATTCGACTAAGTGCTGACATACCACCACAATCAGATAGCATGTTAGTTAGCAAGATTACCAACCAAGGCGAAACCAAAAATAATCCTCTATGGACCATGTTCTTTGATGGGTCATGTACTAAGAATAGTGCTGGCGCCGGTGTTTGGTTAAAAAACACCGAAAACGGCCATACAGAAAGTGTTTCGTGCAAATTGAATTTTCGATGCTCTAATAACATTGCCGAGTATGAAGCTCTCATTTTGGGCTTGCATCTGTTAGAAAAGCTAGGAGCCAAAAGAATCCACGTATATGGCGATTCGGAATTAATCATTAGGCAAGTTAATGGGGAATACACTGCTAATCATCCCAGACTTAGAGCCTACCGAAATGACGTCCTGGATCTTTTAAACATTTTCGAGGATCCAAAATTGATTTTTGTCCCAAGAAAACAGAATATTGCCGTTCACAATTTAGCTTTTACAGCTAGAACGTGTTTAGCACCATATGAAAACGAGGACAACACCGTTCAGGTAAAATTTAGGCCAGCCATACCCGATAATCAAAAATATTGGCAGGTCTTTGAGAATGATAAACAGATAGAGGATTTCCTGCTCGGTAAGAATGAGTTTGAATCATTCAATTCAGATTCTACATCCGATGAAAACTGTCTAAACGAAGAGCCCCCTGAACAAGAACAACCATCTAGTCCTACAGATATCAACATGTTAACTCAAAAACTTGAAACTCATGCTCAAGAGTATGAAGACTCAGAAAACGAAGACATTGAGGTATTAACACCGAGAGACAAGAACATACCCAGGGGGCTAGCACCGTTAGAAGACCTGTTTGATTTTAATGACGTGGCTAAGAAACCTGCAGTAGAATATACAGAGTCTGAGGTTGAAGAATGCAACATAGGCACAAAGGATCAACCTAAAATGATTAAATTAGCTAGGTCCTTGCCCCCAGACATGAAAAAGAAATACATTGACTTGTTTAAAGAGTTTTCCGATGTGTTTGCCTGGAGCTATGAAGATTTAAAAGCTTACGATACAGAAATCATCCAGCACAAGATCCCTTTGAGAGAAAAACAAAAACCTTTTAAGCAGAAACTGCGTCGAATCAACCCAATACAACTGCCTCTAGTCGAAAAGGAAATTAAGAAAATATACGAGGCAGGAATCATTGTGCCTGTAAGGTTTTCAGATTGGGTTTCTAACCTTGTAGCTGTGAGGAAAAAGACAGGAGAAATCAGACTGTGCATTGATTTCATAAACCTTAACAGAGCTTCCCTAAAAGACAATTACCCTTTACCCAAAATGGAGCACATCCTACAAAAGGTAGTTGGTTCAAAGAGGATTTCTCTGTTAGATGGTTTCTCAGGATATAACCAACTTTTAGTACTCCCAGAAGATCAACTCAAGATAGCCTTTACCACTCCTTGGGGCACCTTCATGTATGTGAAAATTCCTTTTGGACTAATGAATGCTGGGGCCACTTTTCAAAGGGCCATGGACATTTCATTTTCAGAGGAAATAGGACACTTCATTGTAATTTACCTTGATGATATAACAGTTTATTCCAAAACCGATGAAGAGCACCTTAAACATCTAAGAAAGGTCTTTGAGAAATGCAGGAGATTTGGGCTATCTTTAAATCCCAAAAAGACAGTGTTTGGCTTGCAAGAGGGTAAACTCCTTGGCCACATTATATCAGAAAAGGGGATTAAAATAGATCCAAAAAGAGTTGAGGGAATACTACAGATTAGCCACCCTAGGAACATAAAATAACTGCAGTCCTTTATTGGAAAGATTAACTTCTTAAGGAGGTTTATTCCCAACTTAGCAGAGCTCCTTAGAAACATGAATAATATGCTCAAAAAGGAAGTAGGAGTGAAATGGACTGTAGAGGCCAGAAAATCCTTTGAATTAGTAAAACATGCACTCACCCAAGCACCAGTCTTGATTAGCCCGGATTTTTCAAAAGATTTTCTTATTTTTTCCTTTGCCTCAGAACATACAATAGCTGTAGTTCTGTTGCAGAAAAACTCAGAAGGACAGGAACAGCCTATTGCTTTTTTCAGTAAGGCTTTAAGGGATGCACCCTTGAAATATAACATAATGGAAAAACAAGCCTATGCTTTGGTAAAGGCCTTAAAGGACTTCAGGGTGTATATTCTTCATTCCCACACCATTGCCTATGTACCCAGCATTGTGGTAAAAGACATCTTGTCACAAGACCCTGATGGAAAGAGAGGCAAATGGATAGTTGTAATATTAGAATATGATTTGGAGATCAAACCCACCAAACTCATCAAAGGTCAGGGCTTGGCTCAATTAATGGCTGAATCTAATCTACAAGCCCTAGACATTAACATGATAGATGCCTTGGATGAGCAGGAAGAATTACCCCCTCCCACTATGGAAGAGCAGTTCCAAAACTCACCTTGGTATGCCAACATCTTATATGTACTTAAAAATCTTAATGCTCCTCCTGATTTATCAAAAACTAAGGCAAGGTTTTTAAAGTTGAAAGCTAAGAATTATTGCATTTTGAATGAATGTTTATACTGGAAAAATGCTAATGGTTTATTGCTAAAATGTTTGCCTGAAGTTGATGCAGAGAAGATCAAACATGAATTCCATGAAGGAGAGTGTGGAGGTCATCTCTACTGGAAAACCACAGCCAACAAAATCCTTAGAGCTGGCTATTATTGGCCCACCCTCTTCCAAGATGTCCATAAGATGATAGTTACCTGTCACAAGTGTCAAATTTTTGAGGGCAAAAGAAAACTCCTTCCCTTACCATTAAAACCTATCATTGTTGAAGCTCCTTTTCAACAATGGGGCCTAGATTTCATAGGAGAAATCCGTCCTGCTTCATCTGCCCAACATAAATGGATTCTTACAGCCACTGACTACTTCACAAAGTGGATAGAGGCCATCCATACCAGGAATGCCATAGATTCTGTCATTATAAAATTTCTTGAAGACCATATCCTTTCTAGATTTGGATGTCCTAGAAAGATCATTACTGATAATGCTGCTGCTTTTGATTCTAAAAAGATGATTGATTTTTGTCACAAGTATCAAATTACATTGGGTCATTCTACTGCTTATTACCCTCAAGGTAATGGGCTAGCTGAATCATCAAATAAAAGCTTGGTGACCATCATCAAGAAGCTACTTGAAGAGAATAAAAAGTCATGGCATAACAAGCTGGTGCATGCATTGTGGGAAGATAGGTTGACCACAAAGAAATCCATTGGAACCTCCCCCTACCAACTTGTTTATGGAGCAGATGTAGTGTTTCCTACCAGCCTAGGTGTACCAGTAATAAAATTAGTCCAAGAAATTCAGTCAGAAGGAGACAGTATGATAAGGAGGATTAATCAAAAAATACATCTCCAGCAGACAAGGGAAGAAGTTTACAACAGAGCTCAAAAAGTGCAAGAAAACATCAAAAAATTGTTTGACAAGAGAACTAAGGCTTGTGATTTCAACATTGGAGATAAGGTACTCAAATGGGACTCTAGAAGAGAGGAAAAAGGTAAACATGCCAAATTTGACAGTTTGTGGCAAGGCCCTTATATCATTCAGTCCACCATTGGTCCAAATGCCTTTTTTCTGCAAGAGTTAGATGGCACAGATCTGTTTGGGGGTCCTGTCAATGGCAGGGTCCTTAAGCATTACTACTGCTGAGTTCAATTTTCAAGTTTCATTTCCATTGTAAATATCATTGCTTCGTTAGATTCATAAAAACAAAAAGAAAAAATACAAAAACAATAAAAGATAGAAAAGAGGGCAGAAATGAAAAAAAAGAAAGGCAAAGCCCCATGCCAAAAAAGAGAAATAAATCTGAAAGTGTGCAAGCTCAAATGCCACTCCTCAAAAAACACGCTTCTAGTTAGTCAAACTGTTTAATCTTGACTAATTAGCTTTAAATTTTTCTGCTGATAGGATAGTGAATTGGATTTGCCAAACTATTTAAACTTGGCTTATCAGTAGATAGATTAGGCTAGAAAAGAAAGGTTCAAACAAGCCCAAAACCTGAACTTAAAGTTTCCAAGAAAGAGATGACTCAAATCTGTTTTATTTTTCTGAGCCATAAAGTTGTAAATCTGGTTCTAATCAACTCAAAATCTGAACCAGAAAGAAAGAAATAACAGCTCAAACAAATTCAAACCAGAGCTGAAATCAAGGAAAGCAAGTGGCTCTAACAAGCTCAAAACTTGAGCCACAAATAAGAAGAAGGATGCTTCAAAAAATTTTCATATTTCAAACCTTCAATTTTTGATTTTTAATAGTCTATGTGCAGCTTGTTTTTATGCCATAGATCACAGCAAGTCAAACAGTTCAATCTTGACTTGACTGTTTTTGAATTTCTGTCTTAGAATCTAGAGAATGAAAGTTTGTTGGACTGTTTAATCCCAACAAACAGTAGATTAGGTAGAGAAACATATGGATTCAACTGTTTAATCTGAGTCCATGGAGGAATAAGGAGTAGAATTAGATTAGTTTTCTTGTTTTTTCAAAAGAATAAAATGTTGTGAAAAGAGTTTGCCAGTCCAAGTGCACTCAAATGAAGAAAAAATGTTAGATCAGTAGGATTGGGTAGGTAGAAAGCTTGGGTTGATGAAGATTCATTGTTTTTCAATGCTGCTAACATTTTTTC
This sequence comes from Pinus albicaulis, assembly GCA_034641835.2. Classification (NCBI taxonomy): domain Eukaryota; kingdom Viridiplantae; phylum Streptophyta; class Pinopsida; order Pinales; family Pinaceae; genus Pinus; species Pinus albicaulis. Next base: position 429,763,391 of record CM076584.1, on the reverse strand, counting down.
AGCCAGAATAAGATCATTTCAGCAAAGACAGCAGCCCAAAGAATGAGGCATTGGTCAGCCTTCCAGAGAATGCAGTTCTGAAGTTCTTGATGCCTTCAAGAAGGTACCATCCCCAAGTGGAGCCACTATTGGCCACCTGTAAATTTTGGTCTATCAAAAGGTGGCCAAAACATGTTTTCAGCCTTCAAGAGACACTTTCCTGGCCAAAATGTTATCTCTTGAAGCCTGAAGATGATCTCATGCTCATGTCTCAAGGTTTTCACTGTTATTTCCCAGAAAACTCAAAATTCTGCTACAAATTCCATGAGAAGACTGCTGCAATATCCTCCTTCTTTTCCCCTTTTTCCTCTCAGAGACTAGCCTTCATATTTTTCATCATTTTCCTTTGTTTTCCATTTTCCTCACCTTCCTTTCATAAAAATTTGCCTTTGCAGAGTTCCAAACTTCTTTTGAACTCTGTCGAAACCCTCAGAAACCTTTGAAAATCACTGAAAATCCGTGTAAAAAACCCATTTCTCTCTAAAGGGTTTAAGCCCCTTGGCCTGAGTTTCCAAACCACTTCCCCAATACGCCCTCATCATAAAAACCAAGCGCCAAACCCATGAAGCGCTAATCGCATCAGAAAGATTCAAAGTGTGCATGTTTGTGAGCCATTTCAAAATGCCGATTGCGATCAGCCCCTTTGTCATAAACCGCAGATCATATTGTTATTTCATTTAACCCACAGGTCCGCAATCGGGCGCTAAACCATTGAAAAATCCCTCTCTGATCAATATTTTTCTGTGTAAACCCAAAAACCCACTTTCCGAAGTTTTAAGTTAAAAACTTATGGACACGTGATAAATAAAAATGGGTAGATCAAAAAGACCGATGCGCAATCGCATCGGAGAAGTTACAAACGGGTTGATTGAAAGACCGGGCCCAAATGTTCTGATTGTGATTGGCCCTAGTTATATAAAGCCCCGGGCCCATGGTACTCCATACACCCAGTGGCCCCGCAATCGGGCGCCAGCCTATCATATATATTTTCTGCCCGATCCACTCAAAACCTTGGTGTTTTTCGAAATTTATGGGTTTCTCACAAAGTATAAGGGTCCCGCCGGTGCAAGAAATCAAAGGATCTGGACCGTTGATCTAGACCCGATCTAACGACCAGCGCTCAATCACATCGCTGCGTTCCAATCGCATCCCCTTTGCTGCCCTCCCCGATTGTGATCCTTCGATTAAATCTGGGCCGTCCATCTCCCTGATGATCGGACGGACAACGCTCAATCGCATCGTTGCGTTCCAATCGCATCCCCTTTGCTGCCCTCCCCGATTGCGATCCTCCGATTAAATCTGGGCCATCCATCTCCCTGATGATTGGACGGACAGCGCTCAATCGCATCACAATGTTTCAATCGCATGCTTTGTTGTGACCTGCCGATTGCGATCCTCCGATTAAATCTGGGCCGTCCATCTCCCTGATGATCGGACGGACAGCGCTCAATCGCATCGCTGCGTTCCAATCACATCCCCTTTGCTGCCCTCCCCGATTGCGATCCTCCGATTAAATCTGGGCCGTCCATCTCCCTGTTGATCGGACGGACAGCGCTCAATCGCATCGCAATGATTCAATCGCATGCTTTTGTGTGACCTGCCGATTGCGATCCTCCGATTAAATCCGGGCCGTCCACGTGTCCAGATCGGACGGTCCCAGATCACCCCCGCATTATTTCATCGCCACCCCCACCGTTGCTCATCGCGCGATTGACGGTTCTGTTTAATTCTTCCTCCCGCGTCATTTAAAGTTCCTCTTCAGTTAATCTCCACCGTTGGATGCAGCCATCCAACGGTCCTGCTCTCTTCCTACGCCTCTGAAGCAATAAAACCAAATACGCAGGATTTTATAACAAATTGTTTGTATTTTTCAGGTCTTGATTCGAAGTTTTATCAATGTTTTATAAGCATTGATAGCACATAAAGGCCTGCGCGGCCCCTGCACATCAACAAGACACTGTTTTAATTCAAAAACGGTTAAAGAGTATCAGCGCCGAAGACAAAACATATCAGAACCGGAGATTGAAGACCCAAACACAGATCTCAAGCAAAGTAAAGTGTTTGGGGAAGGAGCGAAGACATCTGTCGAGCTGAGAAATCTTCCACCGCCATAAGAAGAGGCTAATTGAACCCTCTACAGCTCCAAAAGACACCTGCAGTCTCGTTGAGATCAAATACCACCGAACAATTAATACTAATTGAGCTATCTTATATCTAATTGTCGGCAGAACCATTCGAGAAGATTAAAGAACAGTTCAGAAGCAGATAATTAGATCATTTCATCTCAGGAAGTAGAAATAAAGTCACTCCAGCATGACACCGAGCTTCAAAGGATAGCATACTTCCCACTGATTTTAATCCTAAGTGTAACTCAATTAATGCAGATTAACACCTGTAGATTTCTTGATCGAGGCCCTCAAAGCACCGAAGAGTCATCTTCTGTATTAATTGATCCAAACAAATCTTTTCATAGTTTACCACCGCCTCATTCTTCTATAAATACCTCTGTAGAAGATGAGCAAAAGGTTGGTCTCTGGACATCTGAACGCATGTAATAGTCATTCTGAAGCCACTGATGCCCTGTTCTGTAATTGAAGGATACATAAGCTGATATGAGAAGTTCAAAGTTGTAGAGACCCACCAGGCTTGCTGATTGTAACTGGTTTGAACATCAATACAAGCTGTTGATTCATGGAATTCTGAAACTATGTCAATGGTGATGTGTTCCTTACTGTCAATTGTTGTTTTACTTAATGTTTTCACTCTGTTCACTTTCTCTGATAAAGAGCAGCAAACATAGAGTTAGGATATACTCTCCACGGTACCCTACTCTTACTGAAAGCTTTGTCTTCTATGTTTTCTTTATTTGAATGTCCTCATTGAAGAGTTTATTAATGCATGTTAGTTTAAAAGTACTTCCCTGATCTAGATAGCTCTTTGAGATGAATGTTTTCTATGTTATCCTTGGAGTTTATCAATGCAGCGTAGTTTAAAAGTACTTAGCTGATCTAGATTGCTCTTTGTGATTATCATCTGTGTTCCCTTATCGAATATGCTGAAGCAGGCTGGTTTAAAAGCACTTACCTGATCTTAAGTTGTTTGAACTGTTTTTTAAATGTTTCTGATGGAAGTACTTCAATGCAGGATAGTTTAAAAGCACTTACCTGATCAACAGAAATACTTTTATGTTTCTCCTTAAGTACATGTTGAAAGCAAGCTAGTTTAAAAGTACTTACTTGATCTTAGACTGTGCTTTGTTTTTTCATTTGTTTAAGTATTTCACTGCCTATTTGTTTCACTCCATTAATCACCTTAAGAGATCCTTTGATGTAAATGACTTGCTCCATGGATCCTTCTTGAATTTGCTATCCAATTAAATCCTCCTATGACTCCATAGCCCAATGGGTTAAAGCTGTCTTTGTCCTTTGCTATCAACTGAAACATTCCTTCATTCAGGCTCTTCACCCTTTATTTTGAACTGCTTTCACCTTCACCATGTCTTCGCCCAACCAAAAACAAACAAAACAAAACCATGCTCTTCATAACTAGCCTAATATCATAATTCCAGTCTTTAAAGATCACATCTTTGAACTCATTTATAGAGAGATCCCTCTCTGGATTCAGGAGGGCTAGATCCTTGAATCCCAAAGCGGTTTGATGTTACCTCTGCAGTTGGACTTTTCCAATATTGCTAATTACAGAGTGATAACACTTGGCACTAGAGAGGAAGATAGTTCTTTTGGAGATCAAGTGATAGCTCTAAGGCTCCACTATTGGATCTAGTGATGTTCATTATATCGATGTATCTTGGAAGTTTTTCTTAATACTTGAAGCTCATTGAGCCGAAACCCTTTCATGCACATATCATAAAAGTTGTAAGACTACTCTTTGAATGTTTATGGTGTACGGTGTTGTTATTTTGGTACTAAAGAAATTGAAATATTTCGATGGATTTGGTGCTTATCTTATTGAATGTGTGTCGTATACGTTTTAACAATTGTTACTGCTATATGAACTATTTCGATAGTTGTTTAATGATTCTTATATATATATATATATATATATATGCTCATGCGTATTTATTAGATTATTACTATTACTCTTCTCTTAAAGGATCATTTACATCTCCCTTCAGTGAAAGAACCTTGATACATTCTACAATTGAACATTTCACAAGGCATACTCACTTGTTCATTCAAAAGCACATGTAAATTACTCTCTTGTGCTAACCATTGTAGCCAAGGAAAACATTTAAGAATAATTACATCGAGAGCTTATTTCTGGAAGGGATCCTACACTAAAGAGGGTGAAGTCTAATTAGGACTTTTCATTGAGGTGGCGCCTTTGCATGTTGGCGGGTTCTAGCATCGTCAACATTATAGCACTAGAAGGAGGGTAACCATATTTTTATGGTTGATAACTCACCACATCTTAACAAACAAAATTTTGTTCAAGGTATTAAATTTCCCATTACCAGTCCAACTCATACTCCTAAGAGAGAGGAAACTTCTCATCCTAGTCTAGGAAAAAAAATTAAATTTACTTACAATTAGCTCTAGAAAATCCGATCTATTACTCGTCAATTTGCGAGAGATCTTGGTTGACTCCTTGTTTATGCTATTCTAACTCATAAGAATGTAAAGAAAGAAACAAGTCCCAGTGGTGTATTGGTTTCTTCAGTGTAATATTTGGTTATCGCAACCCTTGAGGAGTTGGTTGATCCTATAGAAATAAAAAATTAGCAATAGGAACTTCCGCTTGTTGAGGATAATTTTGGAAGTAAAGGGGAGGATTTTCAGTTTTCTGATGAGGAACACCTTGATTATATCGAAGACTTTAGCGGTGAAGGAGAAGACTCTTCAGACTCAAAAGATGATGAGGAGGAAGGAGAAGAGGACATGGCTGATGTAGACTTGGATTGGATGGCATAAGTTCCACTTGATCTTCCAGATAATCTTCATTGCATGCTTAAACATCTAGAAAAGTTGTTGTCAAAGTTCGATCTTGATAAGAAGACCAAAGCATAATACCATATAGCTGATTTCTACATGCATTTATGAATGCTTGAGGTAAGTTTTGATGACATCACTCGTAGAATATTTTTGTATACTTTAGAAGGCAGATCATTTGTATGGTATCACAATCTTCCGGTCAATTCAATTTGTAGTTGGAGGGAGTTTAAGAAGTTGTTTTTGGAAAATTTTATTGATGGTAAAACTCCTGCCATATTATTAAAAGAACTTGGGAACCTGAAAATGGGGGACAAAGAAAGAGTCAAATATTTCAACCAAATATTTACTCGTTTGTTGAACAAGTTCCTCATATATGTGCAACCGCATGATGACATTACGAAAGATTATTATAAAACTTCCTTGCCAACTAACATTTATGTGTTTGTCAAAAGAGCTACAAAGGATACTATGGATTTAAACTTTGTATAATCTCTTGCTATCAAAAATAATTTGTGTTTTATTGGAATCATTGAAGACACTGACAATCATAAAGAGTTCAAGGAAACTGATAAGAAAACCCAAGCCTCTTCCAACAAATTTAAGGAGAAAGATTCTTTCGATATGGAAATCTTAACCAAGAATTTGAAGTTGATCACGAATGAAGTATTAGAATTAAACAGGAGGTCAAATGAGGCATCCAATACCAACATCAAGTATTTTGGGCCAAATTTCTTTAAAAATAACAATAACTCTCAACTGGCTATATCTACTCAAATTTTCAATGCAATGTTCAATGTCGAAAGTTTGGGCATGGATAACTTTTGTACTTTTCACCAAGAGAAGAATTCATAAAACATGCCCACAGTGGAATCATAATATGAACACTATGATGGCTAATCTGGTTGACACCTTGTTAGCGAAAGAAAAACATGATCAGAGTGAAGAAGCGAATGAACATTCCGTGACCGAAGAAAGTTAGGGTGTTGGACACTCAGTGAATATGTTTAATGTTATATACAACATTGATAAACAGTGCTAATGAACCGTCAGTGAGTGAATCTCCTCCCAAACAATCAATTGGCCATTATAATTTGAGGTGCAAGGGACCTGTTTCTGAGTAAGAACTTAAGAAGGAATTGTTGCGAAGAAATCTACCACCTTCTAATTCAGCTTAGAATTCGCAAAAAAAGTTGGGAAGTGCCCCACCTTCCAAGAGAAATTCCACCAATAGTAAGAACAAGTATTCCCCTCCTAAAGCTTCAAATAAAGATACACCACTTGATCCGTCAGCACAACCCGTTAAGTTGGAAAGTATTTATTACAACATTATTGACGATATGAAAAGAGCTCAGGTCATCATTTCAATCTTTGAGCTCGCAAAGATAATGAGACAATGAGAACTGATTATCTAGGAACTCTCATTGCACTCTTTGACAGGTAAGGAAGTTTAGCTTCTCAGGTAACGTACAGTAACTCTCGTGATATTATCGAATATGTAATTAATGTTTCCAATTTGAATTATAATACTCTCTTCCCTTTGTTTCTCTTAACATTTGAAATCTTTAATTATAATGTCCATAATTAATATGTTGATTCTGGTGCATTTGTTAATGTCATGCCATTATCGGTTTCTGATAAAACGGATGCACAAATCATATAGCTTGACAGATCATTTGTCCAATCCATTAGTGAAATCAACAATGTTAACATTTGTTTGTCATCAACCCATAGAGTTCACGAGTGCATAAATATTGTGATTGTGGACATTCCTAAAGCCTATGGTTTACTGTTGAGCATAGATTGGTATAGCAATCTAAAAGCATACTTTTAAACTGATTGGACACATTTATAGCTTCCGTATAAGGGAAAAAACAACCAGATTCAAGTAGAAAGTGAACCTTATATGAAACATACCATGACACAGCTTTAGGGACAAAACATACCAGTAGGATTTTCATATGTCATTTTCATAAAAAAAATTCTTAGATTCTATCACAAATATTGTCTAGCATAACCGTCACCCATCCCACCAAATACATAGCTGGAACTCCTTCGTCGAAATCCAATTGGTACAAATGAACTTTTTATAGTAGATGTAAATAGTCATAGTATAGAACATAGCTCTAGTATTGCAAACATTTGGATATTGTATCTTGATGGTTTGAAAACTTAAGAGGGATCTGGAGTTGGTTTCATTTTAATAGACCTGCAACATAACAACCATCAGATCTCTTTCCAATTGGAATTTCAGTGCACCAACAACGTTTCCGAATATGAATCACTCATTCTAGGTTTGAAGAAAGCCATCGATCTCAAAGTTGAAGCGCTCAAATCAATAAGTTACTTTGAAATTGTTACATGGCAGGTAAAAAATACAATACATTATGTGTCACCCAACCTAAAAAATTATCAACAAGGGTTATGGAATTTAATTTCACATTTCGAAGCTTTCGATATTATTTATATTCCTCGAATTCACAATGTTGTTGCTTATATATTAGAAAATGTTGCTACTAGGTTTTCACCTTTAAGGGATGCCTTTTCAGTTGACATTGTTTTTAGGAAATCTGTTCCTAATTACATTACTAACTTTCATGTTTTCAATGACGACCATCAAATATTGGACTATATGGATAATGTTGATGTATTGAAGGATGCAAATATCGATGAAGACAAGCACGAAAAAGAATTGCAGAGGTCGGCACAAGCAAGTAAAGGAAACCCCATTCCCAAGGGTGTGGTATCACTAGAAAAGTTGTATGACCTAGAAAATTGGTTTAGGGGGCTAGTCAATTCCAAGACTCATAGCTCCACACTTTCACTCGAACAAGTAAATCTATCTTGGCACAGAAGAAGATCCAAAGTATGTAAATCTCGATGCTTGTTGTACACCTCAAGAGCATCAATATTTATTCGCCTCATTAAGAATTATTGAGAGGTCTTCATGTGGACATACGATGATATTAAAAATTACGATATGTGAATAATACAACATGTAATTCCCATCAAGGAAGGGGTCTAGCCTTTCCAGCAGAAACTGAGAAAAGTTCATCCTACACTTGAACCCCTCATTAAAAAAGTATTAATAAAAATTTTGGATGTTAGGATCATATTTAAAGTTCGTTATTCACCATGGGTCTCCAATTTGGTTTCTGTAAAGAAGTTTGGGGAGTTACGCCTGTGCATTGATTTTCAAAATTTGAACCATGCCTTAGACAAGGATAATTACCTAGTGTCATCTATGGAATAAATTTTGCAAACAGTATCAGGGTCGGAAATGTTCTCGTTTTTGGATAGTTTTTCTAGTTACAACCAAGCTCTGGTGGCAGAACCCAATAGATATAAGACCACTTTTAGGACAAAGTGAGGTACTTTTTCTTTTAAAATAATTCCTCTTGGACTTATCAATGCGGGAGCTACTTTCCAACGTGATATGGAAATCACATTTCACGGTTTCATTGGAAAAAGTGTTTTGGTTTGCTTGGATGATGTGAAAATGTTTTCAAAGAAATAATTTGACCACTTGTGTCATCTAAGGTAAATTTTAGAGTGATATCACAAATACAAGATATCTATGAATCCTAAAAATAGCAATTTCGTAGTGTCAATGGGAAATATCTTGGGCCATATCATCGCAAAGAGTGGGATTAAAGTGGACCCAAAATGGGTCGAAGCTATCACACAAATTCCCTTTCTATTAAGCAAGAAATATATGGAATCCTTCTTAGGGAAAATTAATTTCCTTCGTAAGTTCATCTCAGACTATATTACAAATATTAAAACCATTATAGAAGATAATCATGAAGGATACAATCTACAAATGTGATAAAAGGGAAAAATATACTTTCGCCTGTATTAAGAAAAAAATCATCAAATATCCAACACTATATAGTCCAGATTTCAACAAATATTTAATGGTGTATACCTTTTCTTCTGATACTTCACTTGTAGTCGTTCTCATGCAAAAGTATGATCAAGGTAACAAGCGACCTATATCATTCATGAGTGTTGTCTTGCAAGGACCTGAATTTAACTATCCCACCATCGATAAGCAAGCTTACAAAATGTATAAGGTGGTGAAACAATTCAGGCCATGCCTTTTGAAAAACCATGTTATCATCTTTGTGCCTCCCCGAGCAGTTAGGTCGTTGTTTTCTCAACAAGAGTTGGGTGAAAGAATGGAAACTACATGACAATCTTGTAAGAGTATGATCTCGAGTTCAAGCCAGTTCACACCATAAAAGGCCATGGTCTATTCTAGCTAGCAACAGAAGTGGTCAATACAACATCGAATAAGCTACCCCCACTGTCACATCCACCTCTTGGTACGCAGAGGTGTGATAGTATCTTGAGAATGATACATTTCCCTCACACTTATCGACGAGACAAAATAGGGATACTTGACTCAAAGATATATCATATCAGTTAGTAAATGGAGTGATTTTAAGGAATCACCATAATGGGGTCCTACTCATATGCTTGGAAGCACCTGATTCAGAAAGGGTATTGTGTGATCTTCATGACGAAAAAACTGGTGGACATTACGCAGGTGACAGTACTATGCACAAAGTTATGCGGGCCAGTTACTATTGACCCACACTTTTCAAGGATGCTCATGCTTATGCCCACAAATGTCCAATTTGTCATAAATGCACTGGCCAAGATATAAAGTTAGTTGCCCAATTGTTGCATGTTGTTGTAGAAGAACCTTTCCAACAATGGGGATTGGATGCCATCAGTGAAATATTTCCACACTCATTGAAGAAACACCACTGTATTCTCATTGCTACAAACTACTTTACACAATGGACAGAAGTGGTTCCTCTAAAAAAAATAAATGATCAGGAAGTCATCAATTCCCTTAGACATAATATCATTACCAGGTTTGATGTTCCTACATCACTTTTTTTTTTATAATGAAACTTATTTCTCATCGCTTAAACTTTATAATTTTCATTATAAAATGGCATTGTTTTGAAGCATTAATATAACTATTATCCATGGGGTAATGATATTTCTAAGTAAAATAATAAAAAAAATGTTCTGCATTATTAAGAAAATAATTTACTCTGAACAAAGGAACTATCATAATGCTTTGGTGAACGCTCTATGGGTTGACCATGTTACACCTAAACCCTCTCAAAAAACTTCCTCTTACTTTCTGGTGTATTGAAAAGAAGCCATCCTACCTCTAAACATATACCTACCAACCCTTCAACTTTCTCAAGAGTCGTATGGTAAGTCATGTATTGTGGTTCAGAGTAGGATAGATACTCTTTCGAAGTTATAGGAAGAAAGGAGGAAAGCAAAAGAAAAAATTTCGATTCATCATAGTCAGATCAAGTGATGGTTTGCTAAGAAGTTTGTAGGGAGTAAGGATTTCAGTGTGGGAGACTTAGTATTGAAGTGGGATAAATACCATGAAGAGAAAGGGAAACTCACTAAATTCTGGACCCTGTGGATCATACCATTTGTCGTTTATGACAATATTTTCCACCACACTTATCATCTCCAATATTTGGATGGGAATATGGACTCTCTTCTTCTCAATGGTGAAAATTTGAAACAATATTTTCAATAGAAGTCTAGGGTTTCTCCCTACCCTGTGTACATATTCCTTTTTCTTAGTTTGTTTGCTTGTCATGTTCATTCTTTTCCATTTTCTTTTCATTCTTGTGAATGAATTACCTTGTGTGGAAGCATTTTTTTTGGTTCCAATGTGTGTGTAAAAATGGAAAGGGGCCTTCTGACACTATAAAATTTGGAAAACCTTTAGTCCTTATTCTTTGTCATGGTCCATATATTTTTCTCGATGATGTTTCGATGGAAAATGTGATCCTTGCGTAAGGAGATATTTTTGTAGAACCATGATACCCATATCTATTCTAGGAAATTCATTCCCATGTTCAGTTCTTTATATTTCAGTGTTTTGCACGCTGATCCAATTTAGTAGAGAAGTATAAGGGGGAAATATATAACGAACATGCTAATATATATATCCTTCTATGAAGGAACAACCTCTTCTGCTCTCAATAAGTTGGGATCCCTTTCCACCCCCATCAAATAATAAGTGTAGAAGAATAATTGTATAAATAAAATAAATAATGGGTGAAATAAGAGAAAGGCGTCCTACGTAAAGAGGTGAATTAAGAAAATTCACCGCAGTACTAACCCAGCTCGCTGGAATCAAATAAATTCTTGTGTTCCTGTAGTGACTCTGTCGGGGTACTATCCAGGCCTGCTGGCAGCAGAGTAATGCTAGAGATGAAAACTAAGACTCTTAATATATTAAGCTAGAAAATATATCACCCTTCTCTTGAATCGAAACCATTGTGATATAGGTAATTATGTCAATGTGTTCACTGAGAAAGGAATAGAGCGAACTATATCTATAACCATGTCAAGTAGGAAAATTAGAGTAATCCATAAAATGAATCAATACTTCCTGAAAAAATATACCTTGCACAAAAGGTTAGATCGAGACAGAGAAGTTGGAGTTCTAGCAGTGTGTCACCAAGTGTTGTCGTTGCTACAATACCCTCCTAAAATTTGGCTTACATTCAAATTTCATAGCCTTATTTTACCTTTCAAGCTGTTTTTTATAGTATTAAGAGCCATCTCATGAATATTATCTAAGTTTTCTTGTCCCTTTGTGAAGGAAACTCATGTGTCGTCTTTTTGCATGGGAAGTGCCACACATCACAAAAATAAGAGTTATGGCTCATTTAAAGGGGAAATTTGGTGTTTATGTGTCCTATTTATCATATAGACATGTATTATACCCATTCCCAAAGTTTCATGCACTTTTGCACAAGGGTCGTCACTGTCATCGCAAAGTGTAGCTTAAGAGTTTCACTTGGAAGAGTATGTTTTTTTTTCGTTACATTAAAGGGACCATGTTGTTTATGAGTGTTGAGTGTTTATTTTTGTTTCATAAATTGATCTAAGTGCATGATCATGATCAATTCCTACCTTGGTTTCATATATGCTTCATTGACCCCACACTTAGCTAAATCCTGGAATATTTTCTACCCAACCAACTTAAGTTTAATATCCCCTCCCTAAAATATGCATTACATAGTGGAAAGCCTCAAGCATTCATCCTTACCTCCTGAAACTATGCAATCTGTAGTTTCTTCCTCCAAGGACTGCACATTGCGTAGTCACAGTGCTCAATCTTGGCCTCCTAACCCCCAGAACTGCGCAATCAAAGCTCCTTGTTAGTCTCCTTTTGCACATTGTGCAATCCTTGTCTGCAATATTCCTCCTTGGCTCCTTTAAATGCACAATTGTGAAATATACTTCCCTGCCTCTCTCCTAAACTGTACATTGTGCAATCACGGTAGACTATCCCGCCTCACTATGACCCTCAACTGAACAATATTATTTACCATGCCTCCAGTGTTGCGCATTACGCAGTCATAAGCCTCAACACCCCGCTCCTGGCCTCTAGAATTGCATAGTCAAGGGCCTCTGTAATTTAAATACAATGTATGTATTGATGATGAAAATAACCATGAAGATATACAACATGTTCTTCTTTCAAAAAAATTGATGAAGAAAATCAAATAATACATCTTATAAATAATTGTGATTTTCCTTATTATCTTGATGAATAAATACAAAATTATCATGTGAATATGTTAGATAAGGATTTTAAAGAAAATTATAATATATAATATTTTTCATCATATCATTCCATGATATCATTAAATTTGGTTGACAAATTTGGTAGTATTCCTACAAAATTTAGTCCACGTGAAACTAAAAACAATAAAAATAACCTAGCAGAATCTCAAAATATCAATTAATAAAGATTCTACAAAAAACATTCCTCTGCTTTTGCATGGGAAATATATATATATATATATATATATATATATGAAATTAATCAACATCAATATTTGGATAAATCACATAAATATACAGGAAAATGCTAGACCTATTAGACAACCTCAAAGAAGGTGTTGAGAATGCAGCAAGATGATGGAGCTTAGTGAAATGAAGTCGCCTTCACTAAGTGGGCCCACAGGAAAATTCTGGCGCAAAATCTATTTTTAGACATATGGAGCATGGTCCGGGGATTGCAGTATGTTATTCTTGGAGTATTGGTCATGTTGGTAAAAATAGATGGGACTCTATTTTTTGGACCTATAGGTCGAAGTCTATTTTTAGACTGCCTCTCCTTAAAATAAGGAAGTCAAATATTATTTACCCTTAATAATATTTGGACTATAAACTTCAGTTTACTCTCTTGGAGCACTTCAGTTCGAGCCATGGAAGTGGCTCATGCATCTGACAGAGGAATCACGTGATTCCCAAGGGTTTGATGGCACATGCATGGTTGACTTCAGTTAGGACTTCAGTGGCAGAAGTTTGGTGGAGTTAATGAGACAGATAGTGGAGTTGTGTTCTGTTTATTTTAGTTGAACTAGTTGAGATTAGTTTAACTAGCTAATCAATTAGATTTGAGTGGAGTGAATTAAATATTATTTAATTCATTAATTAGTAACTCATTATTCAACTCAAGAACACATCAATTCACTACAGTGCATGATCAGTTCAGTGGAGACCAGTGAAAGAGGTAGATGAAAGGGTGGAGTTAGCTATCAGTGGCGACATCAGTTGTGCATGAGATTTGAACCACACTTGGAGGAATTTCCCATGATGATTGCGCTTTCAAGCCAAGGAGATTAGAACCTTGGATCTCTATATAGACATGCCATGATTGCGCAATAGAGGCAAGGCAATTAGTGGTGAGTTTTGAACCAGTAACCTGTTCAAAACTGAGCTAGTTTGTGTGTAACTTTATGAGAAAGTACTGAGTACTTGTGAGGAGTATTGTACTGAGTTTGTTACATGATTTCTCCGTTATAATATACACAATAGCCGCGGGGTTTTCAGCTATAGGATTTCCCCATACATAATGTGTTAATGTGTATGATGATTTGATGTGTTATCGCTTGATTTTATTTCCGCATGTTTGATGATCTGAGTGGAAGAGATTATGTGTTGCATATAAATTCGAATTGTATGTGATCAGGATAGTCTCGGTGAATAATTGATCATTATTCAGCAAATTTCTACATGGTATCGGAGCTATTGAAGCAGAGATTGATCATCACAGTGATTACAAACTTATTTCGGTAGACAGAGTCTGCATGCGGGCCAGGTAGCCTCCGGATTCATATTTATTCGAAAAGTGAAAGGTCTGGTAAATGCCCCTTGCAGTCAAACTCTATGCTAGAAATAATT